>NIVC01000206.1:302500-465000 GCA_002269645.1 Macrostomum lignano | reverse complement strand
AATATTATTAAAATTAGTAGTAGTAGTAGTAGCAGAAGTACGAGTAGTAGTAGCAACATCTAAACGGCGATTGAAAACTTCCTTATCATATCTCCGCACATTTTTCTCTCACACACTATGCTGTTTATTCAAATATTTAATTTAATTTCTAATTTATATACGAGCTAGATCTAATCTTCAATATAGATATCATACCCTTCTCACCTTAGATCTCATAACCTTCTCACCCCTTTTAACCCTAGATCTCATAACTTTCTCACCCTAGATCTCATAAACCTTCTCACCCCTAGATCTCATAACCTTCTCACCATAGATCTCATAACCTTCCCACCCTAGATCTCATGACCTTGTCACACCAGATCACATAACCGTCTCACCCTGGGAGTAGATCTCATAACCTTCTGACACCAGATCTCGTAACCTTCTCACCCCAGATCTCACAACTTTTTACCCCTAGATTTCATAACATTCTCACAACAGATCTCAACATTCTCACATTCACAGATTTCACATCCTTCTCTCACTCCTAGATCTCATAAACAGTCCATCATAGTGCAGACTGGCTCACCGACAGCACAGGCGGGTGAATGCATGGATAGATCTGCACAATCTCCTGCAGCAAGGCGGCCACGGTGCCGAAGGAATTCCACAGCAGAGGCGCCAGATCCGGGATCGAGTCGCGCTTTCTGGACAATTCCAGTAGAGCCGACTCTCTTGTAGAAGAATTATTCAACTCTTGAATCCACTTATAGATCACCTCTTTTTCTTGCTGCTGCTGCTGTTGTTGCAGAATTTGCAACTGCTGATGCAGCTGATGATGCTGAGGACTGCCAGCGTGCGGCACCATAGATGAGGCGATTGACATTGATGACAGATTAGCGTTGGTAACTGAAGTTAATGATGAGGAGCTGACTATACCGTGATGCTGATGAAGCTGGTGTAGGTGATTCATCTTGTTGATTATGATATTGGATATTTCACAGCTGAAACAGGCACATCATCAGCACGGAAGCCAATTAACTACAATTATACTGATTTGGGATATTCTACAGGGGATGTGTTTCAGTGGGAAGATTCTAGAGGGGATGTGTCGCAGTGGGGAGATTCTAGAGGGGATGTGTCGCAGTGGGAAGATTCTAGAGGGGATGTGTCGCAGTGGGGAGATTCTAGAGAAAATGTGTCTCAGTGGGAATATTCTAGAGGGGATGTGTCTTAGTGGGAAGATTCTAGAGGGGATGTGTTTCAGTGGGAAGATTCTAGAGGGGATGTGTCGCAGTGGGGAGATTCTAGAGGGGATGTGTCGCAGTGGGGAGATTCTAGAGGGGATGTGTCTTAGTGGGAAGATTCTAGAGGGGATGTGTTTCAGTGGGAAGATTCTAGAGGGGATGTGTCTTAGTGGGAAGATTCTAGAGGGGATGTGTCGCAGTGGGGAGATTATAGAGGGGATGTGTCGCAGTGGGGAGATTCTAGAGGGGATGTGTCTTAGTGGGAAGATTCTAGAGGGGATGTGTTTCAGTGGGAAGATTCTAGAGGGGATGTGTCTTAGTGGGAAGATTCTAGAGAAGATGTGTCGCAGTGGGGAGATTCTAGAGGGGATGTGTCTTAGTGGGAAGATTCTAGAGGGGATGTGTCGCAGTGGGGAGATTCTAGAGGGGATGTGTCTCAGTGGGAAGATTTTAGAGGGGATGTGTCGCAGTGGGGAGATTCTAGAGGGGATGTGTCTCAGTGGGGAGATTTTAGAGGGGATGTGTCGCAGTGGGGAGATTCTAGAGGGGATGTGTCTCAGTGGGAAGATTCTAGAGGGGATTCGTTTTATTGCAATAGTTAGATTTTCAGAAAACGGCAAACATAGGAAAAAATCAAAATAAGTAATATTTTATCTTAAGCGTTTTGATCCAGATGCATTTTGGTTATAACTGTCACTGTGTAGACAATCAAGAAAGTGCCATAACAAATAAAAAATCAATGAAAAGAAATTGTAATAATTTGTAAAAATTTGAACAACAAGTCTCCAAGAGTTTTTAAAATAGTTTTATAACAGTTTGAATCAAAAGGGGATTTTAGTAAGTAAATTTGTGTTTTAAATAAAATAAAGTTAATTAGTAAAAACCGAAACAGCAGGAAGATGGACAATTGAGAAAGAGCGATATTTTCAGTTTGAAAGGTGAAATCTAACCTCACCAATTAAAGCACTAAAGCACTGAACAGCTGTTTAAAAAAATTGCAGGCATAAAAGTTTCCTGCCTAATTAAAGCAAGATTAGAAACGAATGATTGATTTTTTAAGAAGAAAATGGTAAAAATGATTAATACGTTCAGAATACTACTCTGAGTAAAACTTTACCTGAAAAATAATGATCGGCATTGATCGCGTTCGGAAGCCAGAATTTTCGGAATGTATTCTAAGAAACAAATCTAATATACTCGCAGCAAAAATGCTACAAAAATCGAAACATCCTACTTAAGCGGTAGTAAGTAGCGCGCAGCGCATAAACATGGCTAAATATGAGAGATTCCTAGAAAAATTGGAGACAAAAGAGAATTGATTGTGACCGAATGGGTTGGCAAAATCGTAAATAGATGGCACTGACAGAAGCAGTAGCAAACAGCAGTTAATTTTGACTGCTAGGAATGTAAAATTTTCATTGCACAAAAGCTACTATTCAGTAATAAAATATAAATATTTGTAACTGCAACGCTAAATTTGCCTACTTTTAACAAAAAACAGGGTCCGATATGTATCGAAATAAATGTAATAGATATGCAAGAAACTGCCGTTTAATTTAGTTTAGCACACTACTAACAGTAGCAATATTTCCCTGTGATCGTGGACGAGTGGTTGTAGCGCCTGCTTTCTAATCTGAAGGACGGGGGTTCGAGCTCCGAAAGAATAGTATTCTGTGGCATGGTTTTTCCCAAATTGAAAACAAACCCGATATGTTTCGAAATAAATGAAATGATTTTTTGGAACTCGTAAAAACGAATAGAAACTCATAAGTTTTTGCAAAACTATTCTGTACTCGATGATGCCGATATGTATCGAAAAAATTTTTAAAAAATCTACTTCAGAGAGCTAAACAGACCGCCGCTGCTGCTGCCGCCGCCGCGCTGCGACCGCGAAACAGGCGGCTTTTGCTGCTGCTGCTCCTTTTGTCGGCGCCTAAACTCGGCGATTTCTTCGTCTAAAGCTCGACTAGCGGCGCTTAAACGGGCAGCTCGTTCGGCGTCCCGCTTCTCCTGGGCGTTTCTGGGGGATGGGGGGGAGAAAAATAGAAAAAGGATAGACCACAATTATGATTCTCGGTGAAATTATTTAAGTAAAAATCGCAACTAACGTAGTCACTAATTGAATTCCCTAAAAAGATAGTCATGGCTGGGATTGCCCAGAAAAGAATAACAATTGATAGGATTCCCCAAAGAATATTTATTGATGGGATTACCCAAAAAGAATGCGAATTTATGGGATTCCCAAGAAAGAATAATCATCTGAGAAACTCGCCAAAACAAAAAATTATGGATGGGATTCCCCGAAAAAATAATCATCGATGGGATTCTCCAAAAATAATTATAGAAGGGATTCCGCCAAAAACCATCAATTATGAGATTCCCCAAAAAACCATGGATGGGATTCCCCAAAGAATAATTATTGATGGGATTACCAAAAAGAATAATCATCGAAGAAATTCCCCGAAAGAAATAATTATGGATGGGATTCCCCGAAAAAATCATCATTGATGGGCTTCCCCAAAGAATAATCATTGTGCGATTCCTAGAAAATAATCATGGATGGGATTCCCCCCAAAAATCTTCGATGGGATCCCCCCAAAGGAATAATCATCGAGGGGATTCCCCTAAAAATCATCATTAGTGGGGTTCCCCAAAAATAGATGGGATTCCCGCAAAAAAAACATTGATGGACTTCCCCAAATAATAATCATTGTGGGATTCTTAGAAAACATCAAGGATGGGATTCACTCAAAAAATCGATGGGATTGTCCCAAAGGAATAATCAAGGATGGGATTCCCCCAAAAAATCGATGGGATTCTCCCAAAGGAATAATCAAGGATGGGATTCCCCCAAATTCGATGGGATTCCCCCAAATTCGATGGGATTCCCCCAAAGGAATAATCATTGATAGGATTCCCTCAACAAAAGACGAAGTGGATTTCCAATTCCAATCTTCCCCTCATGACAATCGATGCAATGTCACTCACTTCCTAGCAACCAGCGCCGCAATGTCCCGTTCAACTTTGGCGTCAATCTCGCCAGCCCGCTGAAGGGTCAGCTGGTGCTGGGCATCTTTGGCGCTGCGCATTGCGGCTGCCAGCGATTCACGCTGACGCTCGTGCAGCTCGCCCAGGCTGAGGCCGTCCTCCTCGCTGAATCCCAGCTCTAATAGTCGACGCCTGCGGTAATTTTCGTAGTGCAATTCTCGCGTCAACTGGCGCAGGTGCTCGGTGTTGTGCAACAGCAGGGCCGCTCTCAGCGGCGCCGTGTCGCAATGGGTCTCATCGTCGACGCAGACGGCGCCCCAGGGGTATTGGCGACCGCGCGCGGTCCGGGCGCCGCCGCCTCCCTTGGCGGCAAGGGAGTACAGCGGCTCGTCACCGCCTACTACAGCGAATGGGATTAAGGCCTGTCACGGAATGTTGGGATTTGCTTGGGGATTTTGATTGCCATTAAAAATATGCACGAAACAGAATCGGAATTCTCACGTTGAGCTTGGCGTTGACTTCGCTGACCTCCTCTTCATCGGTTGGAAACTGGCACACCCGAATGCCGTGATCGTTCAAGTCGCTCAGTATCTGATTTTGTGATGCAGAAGCGGCGAATTATTAATAAAATGCCAATAATAATTACAATAGTTGCAGGCCTGTGGGCGACATCGCTAGCGCTAGCGCTGAGGCAATCCTGCCCATTCCGCTCACTCCTGAGCACACACAAGCGCGCCAGTACTGTACACAGACACGCACTCATACACACACGCTCACACAGGGACCAGGGTGTACAGCTGCCCTGACTTTCTAATCGTCAGACATGTACACTGTCTGTGCCTTGGGGGCTTGTAGTCACATTAAGAGGATGCGAACTCAAGAGTCAAAATGGAGCCTAAAGCATTGGGTCCCGATTTCTCTACTATAGCAATTGGGGATCTCTTTGGGGAGAAATGAGATAAATGGGGATTTCATATGATCGGAAACCTTCGTGTGTTATTTTTCATTGTGTTTTTTTCAGGACCCTTTTACTAAAACTTCACCTTAGTTACGAGTACATGAGAATGATTCAGAACAAGCACGCTTAGGATAACATAAATATTAAGAAATAACATTATGGGGCATAACACAACATTACTATCGCTCCTATTCTTTATAAAAGCATATAAAAAGAGTTTATCAAGATCATCTCCTTATTCAAGCATTTGAAGCTCCAAATGAAGGGATTGGCTTGGAGAAATCGGGACCCATTGCTTCAGGCTTCATTCTAGAGCTTTAAGTTTACATCCTCTTTTGGGGCTAAATTGGAATCTAGGCTTGGCTCTGCTCGTTCAATCAACGCCCTTGAAGGCCAACCCGTGTACCCGTGAAGTGTACATGTCTAACGATAAATAAAGTCAGGGCCGTTGCTGTACACTCCTGTGTGAGTGTGTGCCTGTGCGTATGACTGCGTGCGTATCCGCGCGCTTGTGTGCCTGCTCAGGGGAGTGGGCGGAATGGCGCCAGGGTGCCCAATGAAAACGGGACCAAGGCCAAGAGGCGCCCTGAATCACTTGCGCCGCCCCAGAGTTGTTGCAGGTAACTCAGGTAAAAGGAAATCCCTGAGTCACTTGCGCCGCCCCAGAGTTGTTGCAGGTAACTCAGGTAAAATAGGAAATCCCTGAATCACTTGCGCCGCCCCAGAGTTGTTGCAGGTAACTCAGGTAAAATAGGAAATCCCTGAGTCACTTGCGCCGCCCCAGAGTTGTTGCAGGTAACTCAGGTAAAATAGGAAATCCCTGAATCACTTGCGCCGCCCCAGAGTTGTTGCAGGTAACTCAGGTAAAATAGGAAATCCCTGAATCACTTGCGCCGCCCCAGAGTTGTTGCAGGTAACTCAGGTAAAATAGGAAATCCCTGAATCACTTGCGCCGCCCCAGAGTTGTTGCAGGTAACTCAGGTAAAATAGGAAATCCCTGAATCACTTGCGCCGCCCCAGAGTTGTTGCAGGTAACTCAGGTAAAATAGGAAATCCCTGAGTCACTTGCGCCGCCCCAGAGTTGTTGCAGGTAACTCAGGTAAAATAGGAAATCCCTGAATCACTTGCGCCGCCCCAGAGTTGTTGCAGGTAACTCAGGTAAAATAGGAAATCCCTGAGTCACTTGCGCCGCCCCAGAGTTGTTGCAGGTAACTCAGGTAAAATAGGAAATCCCTGAATCACTTGCGCCGCCCCAGAGTTGTTGCAGGTAACTCAGGTAAAATAGGAAATCCCTGAGTCACTTGCGCCGCCCCAGAGTTGTTGCAGGTAACTCAGGTAAAATAGGAAATCCCTGAATCACTTGCGCCGCCCCAGAGTTGTTGCAGGTAACTCAGGTAAAATAGGAAATCCCTGAATCACTTGCGCCGCCCCAGAGTTGTTGCAGGTAACTCAGGTAAAATAGGAAATCCCTGAATCACTTGCGCCGCCCCAGAGTTGTTGCAGGTAACTCAGGTAAAATAGGAAATCCCTGAATCACTTGCGCCGCCCCAGAGTTGTTGCAGGTAACTCAGGTAAAATAGGAAATCCCTGAGTCACTTGCGTCGCCCCAGAGTTGTTGCAGGTAACTCAGGTAAAATAGGAAATCCCTGAATCACTTGCGCCGCCCCAGAGTTGTTGCAGGTAACTCAGGTAAAATAGGAAATCCCTGAGTCACTTGCGTCGCCCCAGAGTTGTTGCAGGTAACTCAGGTAAAATAGGAAATCCCTGAGTCACTTGCGTCGCCCCAGAGTTGTTGCAGGTAACTCAGGTAAAATAGGAAAGAAGTGACTCTTAGACGACTATAAAACGACGACATCTCACGGTCCAAGTCATCAAAGAGTCAATTAGAGACGTTTTATTGTCTGGAGCTGTAAAGTCGTAACTGAGGCGTTCTAGAGTTGCTTTAGAATCTCACTGGGTGGCGTCTAAAGCGCATTTGTGCCACTTCATTAATTCAGCTCGTATTTCGAATTTATAACAATTCTTTTTAGTCTAACTGAGTAAGTAGAAAATTAAGCGCTAACACAACGACTCTTGGACGAATTTTTTGAGACTGAGTTCATGACTCAGAGTCGCTAGAGTCACTAGTGAGTTGTTAGCAACAACTATTTAGCGATTCTTGTCACGGTAACGTTATTAAGGGGATGCACACAGCCCCCCTGGCTCTAATAAAACAAAGACTGGTGGCTGGAGAGTCAGACCGGGTTTCCTAGTCTGCCACACTACCAATGCATAACGGTAATAGAACTCTTACCCGAGCCTTAAACTTCTGCAGATCGCCTTTTGTAATGGTGTCTGACTTGGCTATGAGTGGCACAATGTTGACGTGACCGTCCAACGCTTTCAGAGTCACAAGATCGATGGGCTTTAGGCTGAGAGAAAAAAATGTTCCAATCAAGGGTATTGAAAGTTATTTTGGTCAAAAACATTTCCTGAACTAAAGTACATTTAGCACCAGATGCACATAGTTAGGAATACCTTGACTGAAAAAAAATAAAAGCAAATTAATCATTTAATTACTACTCACGAGTGGCCTGTGGGCGAGACAAAGTACAGGCACACGTGCACCCTTGTATCGTGATAGGCCTGCAAATCTCGCTTAGCTTTCATCTCCTCTCGCAGATAAGCATCATATTGTTTATTAATATAGTCTAATATGACTGCGGCCGAGTCCTCTTTGTTCAACTGGTCACCAAATTCACTCGTCTCCGTGATGGTCAGCTTGAGCTTGACGTGGTCCTCTTGCAGATCTAAGCAGTTTTTTATATAAAATATTATTTTTTTCATATGCATCTTAGTGTTTTTTTCAAGATGACTAACATACTGACTGACTGACTGACTGGCTGACTGGCTGACTGACTGACTGGCTGACTGACTGACTGACTGACTGACTGACTGACTGACTGACTGACTGACTGGCTGACTGACTGACTGACTGGCTGACTGACTGACTGACTGGCTGACTGGCTGACTGACTGACTGACTGGCTGACTGACTGACTGGCTGACTGACTGACTGACTGACTGACTGACTGACTGACTGACTGGCTGACTGACTGACTGACTGACTGACTGGCTGACTGACTGGCTGACTGACTGACTGACTGACTGGCTGACTGACTGACTGACTGGCTGACTGACTGGCTGACTGACTGACTGACTGGCTGACTGACTGGCTGACTGACTGACTGGCTGACTGACTGACTGACTGGCTGACTGACTGGCTGACTGGCTGACTGACTGACTGACTGGCTGACTGACTGGCTGACTGACTGACTGACTGGCTGACTGACTGACTGGCTGACTGACTGACTGACTGACTGACTGACTGACTGACTGACTGGCTGACTGACTGACTGACTGACTGACTGGCTGACTGACTGACTGACTGGCTGACTGACTGACTGACTGACTGGCTGACTGACTGACTGACTGGCTGACTGACTGGCTGACTGGCTGACTCACTGGCTGACTGACTGACTGACTGGCTGACTGACTGACTGGCTGACTGACTGACTGGCTGACTGACTGACTGACTGACTGACTGACTGACTGGCTGACTGACTGACTGGCTGACTGACTGACTGACTGACTGACTGACTGACTGACTGACTGACTGACTGACTGACTGACTGACTGACTGACTGACTGACTGACTGACTGACTGACTGACTGACTGACTGACTGGGCCCCTTACCAAACGTATTGGAGCGCAGCTTCACCAAAGGGTGATCATTAGATGAGGGTGTAAAGTTGAACTTTCTGTTAAACAGAGTCTCCATCAAGGATTCAAGGTGCTCTTGCCAAGCCCAGTCTCTCCAACACACAAAACATTGAAGACAAAGCCAGTAATAAGTTGCTTTTGAACCTCTTGCTTTGGCAGCTGGTCAAAGCCAACATAATCGCTTAGAGGAAGAGTTGGAACTTCTGAAGAAGCCTGAAAAATATTGAATGTCATTTTTTTCTTTTTAACAAGTTTTTCATAGTGATTTTATATTATACTCTAACTAACTGAGATTAGGTTACACATGTTCTGTATTAAAATGTCTCAATAACACTAATAGCGATTTTGTATTTTAAATTAAACAGCTTATATAGTTCTTAAATCTGAAATAATATTCAAACAAAAACTTGTTAGGAGAGAGGTAAACAAAAATGGAGCAAATTCAAGTTAAACTAATATTTAAAACATGTTTTAATTTTAATCAGCTGGAGTGCCACATGAAATGACTGGCAACATCTTGTTAAAGCATGTGTTGGCAAGCTCTGGCCTTTAGCCTCTGCCTCTATCTTCAGAAAAAAAATCTTCTCCATCACTAAGGTCCTTTGAAACTTCTCTATTCTCTTCTCAAGTTCTCACTCTTCTTTTCAAGTTCTATCTCCTCTCTCCTCTTTCCTTTCTTTTCTCATCTTATCTTCTCTCTCCTCCTTCCTCCTTTCCTTCTTTTCTCTCTTCTCTTATCTTTCCTCTCTTCTCTTCACTCTCTCCTCTCCCTTCACTGCTTTCTCATCTTTCCTCTATTCTTTGTTCTCTCTACTCTCTCATCTCTCCCCCCTCTTCTCACTCCTCTCTTCTCTTCCCTCTCTCTATTTTCTTCCTTCTTCTCTCTTCTCCCTCTTTTCTCCTTTTTTCTCGCTCTATTCTCCGTTCTCTCTGAAATCTTCTCTCCCCTGTTCTCCAAGTCTCCTCTTGTTTCTCTCTCCCCTCTTCTCTCTCCTCTCATCTCACTACCCTCTTTTCTCCCTCTCTTATCTCACTCCCCTCTTCTCTCCCTTCTCTTATCTCATTCTCCTCTTCTCTATTCTTATCTTTTTATCTTTTTTCTCAACCCCTTTCTTGCCTCTCCTCTCTTTTTCAATCATCTATTCATTCCCTTTTCCACTCATCTCATCTCATCTCATCTCATCTGGCTTGCAGCCATGAGCTGGTTTCTTTATCTGGCCTTTGAGGAGGCCTTTCCCTCTCATGAAAGAGTTTGCTTTGACTGCTTTGATCACATCATCTTTCTGGCCAATTTGCAGCCCTAAGAAGAAGTTGTGTAGCTCCAGCTCCACTGAAGCAATCAAAGAACCTATTACTCTTTTCTTTCGAGGCATTTACATTTTACAGTACCTTCAAATAAAAATTAGTGTTGAAATTTTCATGTTGTGACTAATTTAGTAGGATTGCATTGCATTGCTGTTTTAATTTTTTTCTTTTACAAACAATGCCCCATTGGCATGATTTGCCAGCTTCATCATCTACTATTAATGCAAAGTTGTCTATATAGAGGACAGTGATAGAATTTCTTACTAAATTGTCATGGCTTAACAGCATCTTCTCAGGTTGCAGAGAAGGCTATAAACAAGGTTATTCCAAAACATTTTATATTGCTATATATACTTAGCCCTAACCCTTTGGTCTAGGGAAATAAATGGATAAGTAGCACAAATACTAGAAAAACCAAATAAACTTTATATGTTAATAGATAGTTTCTGTCTTGATTGAATTACAAAGTTGAGATTTATATATTTAAATAGAGAACTAGTCAATAAAGAATTTTGTCAAGTATGAAATCAATTGCTTCATATAAAGCAAACTTATAATTGCCAAAAGTTTGTCAATTTTAAAACCTCTTTTATACATTTGCCAGATAAAGGAAAAGACTAATGAGCTGAAGGTTGGATGGTTATGTATTAAAATAAGCAAATTAACATTAAAATGTGTACAGTGCCATTCTTTATTAACTTTAGGATTCAAAATTTTACATGATTGTATCTAAATAGTTAAAGATTGTTTATATAAATTTTGAAGACAATAGGTAAAAGTAGAGCAATGCTTTAAGGATATAGTAAAAATGGTACTTTAAGTATTTGGTACCTGGTACTTGCACTTTTAGGTAAAGACTTAGATTTAAGAAATTTTAAGGTAGCCTAAAACATTCTTAGTAAGTTTAGGGTTGGTACAAAATTTGGTGCCATTTGAGTGGTTTAGAGGCCCTTTTTGGTAAAAATTCTCATGCAGATAGGCCTTTGAAACTATGTGTGGCACAGGGCCATTTCTTTTAATATGTAGCCCTATGCTGAGTGTGCATAGCATATTGCATATAGCTGCATGGCATTGGCTTGCCGCATGCAGCCATTCAGCATAATCAACAATGCAGCTCATCATGACCAAATTGAAAATCTATTAAACTGAATTGATGGTCCTGTTAATATAAATATGTTTATTTTTTCTTTTCCTAATAAAAGTGATATTTTTCTCTATGTTTAAACAATTTTTATTGATTTTAATGATGTAACATACATTTTTTAGTTTTTTTAAACTATATTTTTGAAGAAAAAAAGTTTGTCTGCATATATATATCAAACATGAGGTATTTGATATAAAATTGTTTTTTTTGTGTGAATGAATTATGCCAGTTGGCATTACAAAATTTACTTATTTTTTATTGTAAGTCTAGATGTCTTTATTTTTTAACTAATTTAAATAATTCACTGTATAGTGCATGAAATAGTCACAAAATCAAAAAAGGTCCTTTATTGTAGTAATTTATTGTCATATATATATATATATATATATATATATATATATTATATACACTAGATTTATTTATTTACCATTGTTACAAAATTCTTTAGACCTATTTAAATTTGGGATTCCTTTGGTTAATGATCACCTTAAACAATGACCATAGTCCAGATTATGCTGGGTGCATGCCCGAACAAAAATTGAATAATTACAAATGCACACCGAAAAAAATTTAGTGCACACCTATTCTCAAAAATATGCGGGTGTTATGACAATAAAAGACCTTTTTTTAAATTGCGTAATAGACCCTTAATTAATGAGCCAAAAGTTTCTGGAATTTGAACATTTTAAAACTATAACAAATAGTGTCAAGAACAAACAGTTTACAGCGATATGATGTAGTTGCCATTCAAGGCCCTGACCCTCTCCCATCTTGCTGGCAATGCCTCAATCCCCTCCCTCCAGAAGCTCGCAGGCTTTGAATCAATCTATTTCTGCACTGCCTGCTCTACATGTTGCTTGTTAGCGAACCACTATCCATCAGGAAAGCTCTGGAGAGACCTGAACACATGGTAGTTGCATGGCAAGAGGTCTGGCGAGTATGGTGGGTGGGGCAAAACACTGAAGCCCAGGCTTGCCAGCTTGGCCTGGGTGAGTCTTGCTTTGTGAGGCCGCGCATTGTCGAAGAGTAGCACCTTGTCGTGGTGTCCCGGGCACACAGATCGCAGCAAATGGGCGACCTGCTCCAGTTTGCTGCAGATCACCTCCGCATTCACAGCCATGTCATGCGGGATGACCTCCCAGAAAACAGGGCCAGACAAGCAGAACAAGAAAGAGAACAGCTCCTTGCCACAGTGGGGGTTCCACATTGGGCAGCTGGGTGGTTCTTCAGAAGCATCGACCCAGATGGCTGATGTGCTTGGGTTCTTATAGCAGACACACTTCTCGTCTTGAGCGATTATCAACTTGAGAAAGTTTGGCAAACTGGCCTGGCGAAGATTCGAAGTTGCCACATCCACCCTGGCTCTCAGCTGCTGAGGTGTCAGCTCATGGGGCACCAGAGTTGGCTTCTTCAGCACCTTGTCCGCAGCATGCAGGCTCCGCCAGACCATGCCATAGGACACCCCAGTAGCGGCTGACAGCTTGCACACGCTGTCGTCCGGATTGTCCTCAAGGGCTTGGAGAACGGCATCGCCATCAGCAGCAGGGGGTTGGCCTGACCTCGGCTTGTCCTTCAGCTCATAGTTCTCCTCAGCAAAGTGAGAGAACCAGTCGTACACCGACGACTTGGAGGGTGCATGTGGGCCCATCAGCTGCAACAACTCGCGATGTGCCTTTGCTGCGTTGCGTCCCACATGAAAGTGGTTGAGCAGAATTGCTTGCCATTCAGTTCTTGGCAGTTCCATTGGATTCGTTTGCTGGCTTAAGTAGGCAGGGTCTGGGAAACTGAGCAATGTTAAGCTAAAGAGTGATGATAAGGCTGGCCAACAGCATAGTAGATGGTTGCTGCTTTTAAGCTTTTCCATAGACAAAAATTAACTAAAAGTTTGATTCTAAAAAATTCTGGAAACTTTTGGCTTACCCTAATATTAAATAATTTTGTTGCTTTTAAAGCTTTCTTGGCGATACTATTTACAGTGGAAAGTTTATACATGCAAAAATTTGTTTAAATAGTCTTTTACAAGCTAGAAAAACCTGGAAAGCTTGAAATTTGCGCTTAAAATGAACTTTTTTCATCTTTTTTCTTACGTACTTTACAATAACTCTTACGCGTGATTCTATAAAGTGCACGCCAGGTGTGCACGCATACTATTTTCTCAGGAGTGATGCATGCCAACTTTTAGTGCGTGTGCCATTGCACGCCAACTATGCATGCCAACTTTGGCGTGCAAAGCAAATGCATGCCTGAATTTTCGGGCATATCCTAGGCTACATGATCCGGACTATGGAACAATGACAATTACCTCAGTCACAATCACTACTAAAAACAATTGTACAACATAGAACCCAATGGTGGTTTCCAATGGAACAAAATCAAAAGTTGGCAAACTAACTTTGTTTATTTCAAAAGATAGTAAAGACTAGACTGTAGCTTATAATTTTACCTTTGTTTTATGATCACCCAAATGTATGTTGCCCATTGAAAATTGAAATGATTATGAATTGAAGCTGGGCTTGGCTGTAGGAAAGTGCATCAAATACAACAAATAGTCACATGCAGAAAACTGCTGCTTATTCTAGATTGAGGATATAAAAATCCCCCTTCATCTTTGCACTCCCCTTACCTTCGGTTTACAATCATTTCCACATATGCACTTTACTAAAATGATTCCAAACTGAAGCTGGCAATATTACCTTTGGCTTTACCCTAAGTTATATTACACAGAATAAACCTTGTGCTGGATGGCACAAATTTACATAATAAAATCTAAGAAAAAAGGCCTAAACTAGCTTGACTCATTGACTGCTATACATTTATAAAACAAAAATATAAATGTTACACTGATTGAGATTGACTCAGATTAGCCAAATATATTTTATTTTTATTGCTCTGGTTTAGTTTAAACGCATTTTAACATGTTTTATGGTTAAAATAGGTATTTTAAAGCTTTTCTGTAATATTTCATAAGAATAAGAATTAAAGCTAGGACAGGTCACTGGTCAGTGTAAGCTCTTGTGTCGTCAATCCAATTAAATTCAATGTATCTGCACTGCACTGCGCAGTAGATT
This sequence comes from Macrostomum lignano, assembly GCA_002269645.1. Lineage (NCBI taxonomy): Eukaryota > Metazoa > Platyhelminthes > Macrostomidae > Macrostomum > Macrostomum lignano. The sequence goes on along the minus strand of NIVC01000206.1, from coordinate 450,549 downwards.
ACGAAAATTCTTTCTAAGTAAGCATTATTTAAATTTGTGCGTCGTCTGACCGTTCTGATCAGATTTAGAGAAATGCGTAAATCCGAAGTAATATAACATTATGAATTTTTATGATTTACACTGTAAGAAATAAAATTAAGCCAATTAAGCTGTACTTCATAGCTAGATACAGAATAATTTTTTACGTGGAACATTTTATATCCTTTTTAATTTATCTTTAACTGCAATATGTCAATAAATAAGTAGCATATTCTTTATATCATACTTCAAAATAGCTAATTCGAAATATTGTTTACTGATGGCTGTATAGACTTAGCTACACATTTTTGTACGAACATTTGTAAAAATGATACATCTATTTATTGTATATGTACATGGTACTACATATTTATGCGTCATTTTTTTAATGCCCAAAGATCATGGAAGCTTCTCGATCACTTGCGTTGCCAAATAAATCAGGTGCCAAAAAACAGCTTATTTGCGGGTTAGGCGCTAAAATCGTATAATACTAATAGTAGCTGGGTGCAGCGAATTCTGTGTTTATGTAGTCTAAGTGATGGGTTTCGACCTTCGGGCTCCTTGTTAGGAAGCCTTCGGGCCTCAGGCCTCAGAAATAAATCAATTAGAGTCCTGGCCCCCCACTCCTGTCAGATGGTCAGCCCCATGGTAGCTTGATCGTGTGGCGAGCAGTCTAGGTCCTATAGCTAAGAGAGGGACAGCGAGAGACAAGCAGGGAGAATTTTGAAGGTAGAAATTAGCTAATCCGCAGACTAAGCTAACTCGCTGCCACCAGCCCGTGCGTCCTGGCTCACCACACCGGGACTCTCGAAATCGGGCTTCCGACTAGAAGGGGCTTTGCACTTACCTGCGAACTAGTGTCTTTTTGCTGTCAATCTCGAAGTCATAGCCGATGATAAGGGACACTGCTGGGACTAGATCGCATTGGCCATGCAGGTACAGAGGGGACTTGTGCAGGGGATTCTTGCAGTGGCGAGGCTATGGGGTAGCTACATGTACTATTACATTGCTAAATACGAAGATAGGTACTTTTGGCCTTCAACGCGCCAACTAGCCTCTCATAGCGCTGATGATAGACTAACTCGAACTTCAGAGACCGCATGATTCATTACCCGAGCCGCTTGGCTAACCTAGAGTGCACAAAGTACATCTCTGGCGCCGATTCTGCACTTTTGGCAGTTTTGCTCACTGATTTGGTAGATTGATCGACTGAGAACCGCCTTGCCATTGGTCCACTGTGACCGGCGCCTACTAGCTTAGCTACTCATCTGAGCCATCGGCGAACAAAGAAATAAAACCGATAAAAATAACTGTTAGATTTAACCTTCTCCTTAGATCACTTCACACTTCAGATTGAATTGGAGTTTCAGACTACTAGTAGTATTATTAAGTGATTTCTGCCTCAGTAACAGCACTACTGAACAAAATGAGCAAAAGTGTGCGCCTAATTCAGCTACCGAAACAGGGGACAGATAGGGAATCACCCAATCAAGCAAGTCTAGGTAGCCTCTCACCCAACCAATCAGAAACTCAACAGCCGGAGACCAGGAAATCCACAGTGACCGAATCGGCTTGATGCTTCGCAGCTGTAGACTCGGGATGATGCTGACACAATCTTCGCTGATAGCTAGCAGGTGATGATCTTCGCTTGATGTTCGCTGCTGACGACCGGGGGATTCGTCCTTGATGATGATGGGGGGAAGTCGCAATCCGGGGATCAAGAAACGACGGTCGCGCTCCGGGAACCAGAAGTTGCGTGCTGGGCCCGAGCAAGAGTTGCGTCCGAGCGGGCCAAAAACTCCGGTTTAAATAGCCGCCAACTGGACCGCAGTTTGTTATAATGGAACACGTCGATTCTGATTGGCTGAGCCATTTTGTTAAAATGAGCGCCGAATTTTCTGATTGGCTAAGCTTGTTGCTACCCAGAATCACGTGACCGAGAGATCCTATCAGTTCCCACAGGGTCGTAAAAAGATGACAGGTGCGGCCATAAATCACTCAAAATCGCAACAAAATGATTTATGACTTTTCGCGTAGGATTGACAGAAATTAATGGAAAAATATACATTAGAAAGCTCTTATTAAATAGAAAGTGAAGATAATGAAGAGAAATTGCTAATCGCTAATCCCAGAGTACTTTTAGGGGTAAAACGCATAGCTGTCAAAGCTGTCACACGCTTGAGTGAATCCGAACAATAGGCTCTGACCTCATAAATCTTGATGGCCTGTCAAAATGATGAGAAAAAAGCTACCGCCCGCATCCTCTCAGACCATCTGGCGCCCGTCTCAACACTGAGTGAGGCGCAGGTGGCTGTCAGACCAGCTTCGAAAGCGATGATTTACGACCCAAAAAGCAATGCCTATGTTATTATGACTACTAGTATGGCCAGACATTATATCTAGTATAGATTCTATGACAATTTGCAGAAAAAGGATAAAAATGCCCATCGCCCACTGTTAGTAGGCTAGTAAGTTTAGAGCCCATGTGCTAGCGCGGGATTTGGGAAAAAGTGCGTCCTCATCATAAGTCCTAAAATGCTTGCTTATGTAAGCTTACTCCAATGCACGTAGTATGCTAACGCGATTGCAGTTTATGAATATGAATATATTATGTAAAGTACTTATCACTGATTGGTAGATAAAATTAAGCCTGCAGTCTTTTAGAACGCAAATCTGCAACCAATTTCGCTCTTCCCAGGAGAAAGTAAATTGCATGCATGTTATTATCAACTTTACATGCATATTAGGCGGCCTAATCCCCATGCGAATCATGTCAGGCATAAATAAGAAAACTCGATTGCCAGAATTCTTTCAGTTTGAAAGAACAGAAATTTTCTCATTTAGGGATTTTTTGCCTGCAGGGGGTTACGAGCATAAAAAAGCAAGGAAATATCCCAGTAGCTATAAAAGAGACGGGATTTCCACATTTCCTGTCTTTAACAAGGACAGAAAAGTATGCTACGAGACGCGGTAACCCTTGGGAATAAAACAGCAGCCACTGCTGTTTGCAGCTCATCGGTAGTCGAGCTGAGCTATGGCTCGTCAGATTCAATGTCTTCCGGGTCGGCAGCGCTGAACGGTGTAACAAGAAGAGGTTGGTTGTACGCGGCGAACTCGGCAGCACTGCAGGCTGAGGATTCGGATAGCGATCAAGATGATGAGGAGTCGCAAAATGATGCCGGATCTTTGGATTGGGTTCAAAATACATGTACGTTGCATGCGGTGAGTAGAGCTTCCATTATGTAAAATTTTTTGCTTAAATATTGAAATACTTCACATCCATGCAGTGAGAATTCTCCTCTCTAACAGAGGTACAGAATTAAATGGCCGGTCTTTCAACTGAAGATGCATGGAGCTAGGAGCTACGAAAATTCATTAGTGTGGTTCTTCTCAAGGTCACAGAGGAGCTACATAGAGCCTACGCTCGTATCTCAAGTCTAGTGGTGGGATAGTGAAGGTCACGAAGGAGCTACACGTTGGAAAATTCAGTCTTGTGATTCTTCTCAAGGTCACGAACTGGTGCTACTACATGTAGAAAAATCCTAAAGGTCACAGTCTTCCTCAAGGTCACAGTTGTTATAGATTCAGGCTGCAGTGTGCTGATCGCCCAAAGGGATGTCTAATAAAGCACAGATCAATGTCCCATCCATGAACTCTCAAGGTTTCTAAAAATTCTGTGTTGGGCCCAGATGCTTTACTACTTCGGGCTAAGCTCCATTCCATCGCTTTAGCTTTGAGTTGACATCCCCAAATTTAAACTAACGATCGTTTCCCTGCAACAAACTCTTCAACATCTAAATTTCACACTTGCCCACCGCAGAAGCAGCAACAGCAAATTGTTCTCACTTGTCTTCGCACTCGAGCCTCTCAACTCGGAGTGAGTCGCGCAGACCAGGTCAGACAAATTTCCGCCACCAACCCAACAGAGAGCAGGTACATCGGCAATCCACAGGCAGTCACCTTCCTGGGCGTGTCCCTTCTCACCGCCGTATTCTTCAATTGCTTGCTCGGGTTGGTGGCCGTCTGCCTGTCACTCCGGTCGCACGCCTGGTACAGACGGTCCGGAGTCGACGATGTGCTGAGACCCATCGACGAGCTGGCGCTGGGGCGGGCCAGGCAGCTGGGCTACGCGGCCTGCGGCGTCAGCCTGATCGCGATCGCTGCCACCATGCTGGCGGTGGCTGCCCTGCTGGCTGCCGCTGCGTCCGCGTCCGGTCAGGGATTTTTTGCTGATAATCTCGACTGACTCTCTTGCTACTAATATTATTGGACACCTGCATGTACTCGGCAACATTGAAAAATCGCCACTCTATGCGCCAGTGAGCAATTTCTATTGTACTATTCTGAAAGGGAGCGTGACATGTGTATTTTTGGCAAGTGTGGAAATAAGCGCGCCACAGAGGCACACGCGCAAAAACCACAGTGACTTTACCGCGCAGGCCCCATTTTTACGGCTGAGACATAAGCGCACAGGCCCCATTTTTACGGCTGAGACATAAGCGCACAGGCCCCATTTTTACGGCTGAGACATAAGCGCGCAGGCCCCATTTTTACGGCTGAGACATAAGCGCGGAGACAATTTTTACGACTATACGACAGAAAGTCCCGAAGCTGATGGTCCGGCACAAAGTCAGGAAGCTTTATTTTCTCTATATCTATTTTTCACAAAGTTAAAATGTTCAGACTTAACATGTTAAAATTTTGCGATTAAAAATAGTAAAATGTTCCGATTTAAAATGGTAAAATGTTCAGTAGCTAAGAATAGAACCACTTGTTATGCAAGTTTTAGGCCGGGTTTTGATGGTCTGTCACTGGCTGCAGCTGATAGTCCGGTACTGGCTGCAGCTGATAGTCCGGCACTGGCTGCAGCTGATAGTCCGGCACTGGCTGCAGCTGATAGTCCGGCACTGGCTGCAGCTGATAGTCCGGCACTGGCTGCAGTTGATGGTCCAGCACTGGCTGCAGCTGATGGTCCGGCACTGCTGCAGCTGATGGTCCGGCACTGCTGCAGCTGATGGTCCGGCATTGGCTGCAGCTGATGATCCAGCACTGGCTGCTCTGAGGCCGGGCGAACGGTGTCCACCACCTTCTTGGTAACGTGTGACAACAGTGAACAGTCTCTTCGACTGCAGCAGCGACTTGTGTTTTAATCGCCGAACTTTTCGCCCCCCTCATCCTTTGGCAGTCTTGCCCGTGCGTTTTAATCGCTTTCATGAGGCTGTCCAGGTACAACCCACAGATTAGGGTGCCTTAATCAGTCGTGACAGGTCCCGGTGGTAGAACTCAATATCGCAGTTTATGTCATGCGCGCTTAATCATGCGTCCCTTCTGAAATAAAAGATGCAAGAAAACTGATCGGGGTAGCTTTAATCCGTCCAATCCTCGCACACCGATCCCCCAATTTCATTCCTCAACTCAAGTCTGCAGCGCGGCGTAGCTGAGTTGCGTCACTCGCAAAGATTGAGAGAGACTTTACCTGCACTCTTAAAAATGGCGACGACAGACGGAATCTTCTGTGATGGCGAATTTTTTATGTTGCTGACGAGTATCAAGGAGACCTACATTTACGCTCGTAGAATCAAAGTTTGGAAATAAACAAACTTACCTTGAGTACAATTTCGACGATAAAGACGTACTTGAAAATTACGCCTGACGAATGCCGACGAATAAAAGCTTTTTTACATGCAGCTGTACTTCGCAGATAATTTGTTTTTTTTAAATGTCATTTACTAGCGTCTGTTTACGTTGACTCAAAAGTAACTCAATTTGTCATCGACATCGCCTCCTGAGTGCATACAAGCGTGCCAATTTACCGGTACAACAACAACAAAAACAACAACAACAACAACAACAACAACAAAAACAACAACAACAAAAGACGTTGTCAGTCAGTCAGCAGACAATGTCACAAGGCGCGTTTCAAGGCCTTGGCGCGAACGTAGGCCGCGCCGCCGGCAGTGTCCGGGCCGCCGGCATCAGCCAGCAGGCAGTGCGCGCCTGCCCCCGCCGGTAGGGTGCCTGCAGCGTCAGCAGCAGCACCTCCTGCACCGGCTGTGGGCAGTATACGACTCGGCTCGGATGAAATGGCCTGCTAGCTGGAGTTGGCTGTTCAGTCCAAGGACTTGGGGGGGGGGGTCGCCACACACGTACAACCCTCAATTACCCCAGCTAATGCTGGCACCCATTTTACAGCTGGGTAAACTGAAGCAATGCAGAGTGAATTGTCTTGGTCAAGGACACAAATTGTTCCAAGTGGATCCAGAATCGAACCCCTGACCTTTCAGCAGTCGTGTGAGTTCGACGCTCTGACCACCAGGCTACAACCCCCGTAAATGTTCATGTAATAAGTCGATACCTTATCCTTTACTTAAATACAATTGAGCTTGTCGAAGTTGTCGTAGATATAATGCAAAGTTTAGCTGCTGTACATGCTGCGCGTATAAACATTGTAAAATTAGGAAAGGCAACGGTAGAATTCTGTTAGCATCACTTAAATTTCAATAAATATTATTCTTAATTTAACAGAATTTAGCTTTTAGTACGGAAGCAATTTTCTTTACTCTACCATCAAAACAGAATATGCTGATTTTATTTTTTTACCGAGTATTCTTTGAAAAAAGTTTGAAACAAATTGGTATAGCTTAACAGCTGAGCACAGGCAAAAAACGAGCAGAAAATGAAGCGATCAAAAAAATTAAAATTTTTCCACATAGCATAACATGAAGCGACTCAATTGAAAAAAAGAACACAGACTGAGCACGCCATAAATATTGGTCCAGAAAATTGGCTACAAAAATATAATCAAACAAACCAACAAACACGGATTATCCCAGTTTAGCTACACTGCCATTGTCACTTACAAGCACAATACAAGAGAGATATGCACTAAATATAATACACGATATCCTGATTACCGATAAAAGTCAATAACACAAAAACAATATGATAAAACACGTCATCAATTATTTGGGCTATAAATGAGTACAATTTTGAAAGTCGTTTAATGCAAAAGCTTTATCCAAATGCCCATAGCCCCACAAAGTAGCTCGCGCAGTGTGCTGTCATTATTGGGACCTTGAAAAAATTGCGTGCATTTTGTTTTACTGCAGACACGAAAAAATGAAATGGGTTATATTATTTTTTCTCTACTTAAACAAGCATAGCTCGTATAGCAATATAGACAAAATCAAAGCGGCTGTAAAAGTCTATAATTTCAGATCTTAAAATATTATGCTCCATCAAATGAACGCCTTATGTGTGGAGCAAATTGTTATTGGTGAGCCAAAGCCGAAGAAAAACTTCAAGCAAAAATATCTTTAGAAACTGTTTTATTACCAGGAGTAGTAATGAAGCATAATTAATTAAGATTTAATGACCTATGAGCCAACGGTTAACTCTAAATGACACGCAGAAAAGTACTCGAAAACGATAAAATCCAGGGCGAATTTTGAAATCATTTTACTGCACGCATGCAGTCTAAAGTGAAGCAATTCTGCAGCTCAGCAGTTAATTGTTTGCAACAAAAAACTTGCGGAAGATACAGTATTCTCTACTTGGGCCTTCTGATGAAGACATTCCTTAAATTATTTTTGAACGCAGTTAATACATCGAATTGCAGCAATTTTACAAGAAGTACTCATATACGATATCTTTGGTACATTTTTAGCAAAAAAACAATTGAGGGCCGATTAATGAACGTTCAGCAAAAAGAAAAAAGTACAGCAACAAATCGTAAAAGTACAAAGTCAGCGAAATGATTTTGTTTCAAAATGAAACTCGGCAACAGACAACAGCTAGAACAGTCTTTGTTCAAAGTAGACTACATATGCATCAAAATCAGCGAAACGAATTCGCACGCATTCAAACAAAAAAGTACTCTGTACAGGCAGCTGTAAGTGACGCGTTAAAGCATTTTTTAGTAGTTCATAAAGCTTTAACAAAACAGGTTAAACAAAAAGCTGTTAAGTACTTTAGTTAGTGAGCAAAACAATAAAGAATAACAAAAATTAAAAGTACACAGTGTAAAAATAGAATAGCCTTTTTTCTTTTTAATTTTTAAGGAACTGCATTGAAAATTTTGGTTAGCTATGAGTAACTCTGCTCAAAGAGTTGAGCTGTTTTCCAGCTCCCTAGGTTATAATAAAGTGCAAGCACTCAGCAAATCGCAATACAGTTAAACGCGTGAAAATTCACATGAAATTATGTAGTGAAGCCTAATTATTAATTTTAGCACAGACTTAAATTAATAATTTTTATCCAGATCTGTAAAATATGATTTGTCGTAACTTATAGGTTATTGATACGGTGTAAAACATGCAATTGAAAAGTAAACAACAACAAAGCGTGATACATGTTCACTTCACTATAACCTGAAAAAACGTTTAGTATAGCAAGAGAGGACCTGCTTTACGAGACTCATACAATTTTTAGTGAAGTTATTTACAAATATTGTGACAGTAATTTGGTAAGCTACACTTATTGGGGTGCCGCGCAGTTCCACCGCACGCGGACCGTTCCGCAAGAAAAACAGCTCAACTTTTCAGATAATCTGTCATGTTGTTGTTCTCTGGCTAATGATTGATAATTGCTTCGACGATGGTAGGCTGCAATTGTTCAAGTGGTAAATTTCGCATTTTTGTGGTATAAAACAATTATAATAAATATTAATAGTCGCAGGAGGCCTGTGGGCACAATGGCTTTCGGCGACATCGGTCCCACAAGCTCAGCGCTGAGCCAATTCTGCCCATTCAAGTCAAGACCGCTGATTCCTGAGCCTTGATTCAAGGCGTGTGCACTTCTGTGCCTTGGAGGTTGGCACTCGTGTGTGTCAATCGTACACGACAACTCCTAGCCAATTTTCGCGCTCCCAAAGCAGCACCAAATTAACGTGTGCATGTCTACATTATAATTTGGGGCTTGTTCACGCATGAAAAGTACGCGTAGTTGAATGAAAGTACATGTAAGCCATCTCCTAAACACAACGGATTGGGCAGATTGCACATCCTCGTTGGCTGCCTGGCCGACTGTCGCGACCAACTCACTCCGCATTCGAAAGACGAATAACTAACAAAATAATACTTACATTGTTTTAAGCATCCGATCAGCCTTAATTGTATCATCAAATAGATAAGCCGTTAGTTATACTCGATATTGTTGCACGATGAGCTACTGCGTTAATATGGTGAAAATTTCTGGTTGCGCCGCTGCACGGACAGTGCTGGTTTCAGTTTGGTTTTTAGCGGGGATTGAGACTGCTGCTGCTGCTGATGAGGCTGAGGGGCCTGCGATTGCTGCTGCTGCAGATGCTGCACTGGCTCGGATGTAACAGTTGGCATCACTTGAGGCGGCTGCGACTGCGGCATAGTCAGCTGGGTTGGCAATACACTGCATATTGGCTGGCCAAAATACGGCAGATCGATGAAGCTCTGCGGCTGCTGCGCCGGAGCTGTCGGCTGCTGCACCGATCGGAACATGAAACCGGAAGCAGCGGCCGCTGATGTGACTGGCGGAGGCGGCGGGGCCAGCGGGGGCGGCATGCCGATGGTTGCAGGGTTGACGCCAAACCCGGCACAGACGGCCATGTTTAGAGCCAGGAGTTGACGATGCAATTCGATGCTGGGCGAGGATGTAGCGATGCGTGAAGGATTTGTTATCGATCTTTACTAGTTTTACCCATTGTTAATTAAGAAAAATGTCAACCTTAAGAAAAGTACAAATAACGACCAAAGCCTCATAGGGGCAAGTCTCAGGGGAGGGCAAGTCTCATGGGAGGGCAAGTCTCATGGGAGGGGGCAAGTCTCATGGGAGTGCAAGTCTCAAGTGTCATAGGAGGGCAAGTCTCATAGGAGGGCAAGTCTCATGGGAGGGGGCAAGTCTCATGGGAGGGCAAGTGTCATAGGAGGGCAAGTCTCATGGGAGGCCAAGTCTCAGGGGAGGGCAAGTCTCATGGGAGGGCAAGTGTCATAGGAGGGGGCAAGTCTCATGGGAGGCCAAGTCTCAGGGGAGGGCAAGTCTCATGGGAGGGCAAGTCTCAGGGGAGGCCAAGTCTCATGGGAGGCCAAGTCTCAGGGGAGGCCAAGTCTCAGGGGAGGGCAAGTCTCATGGGAGGCCAAGTCTCAGGGGAGGCCAAGTCTCAGGGGAGGGCAAGTCTCATTGGAGGCCAAGTCTCATTGGAGGCCAAGTCTCAAGTTTTTCAGAGCCTGATTTCCTTGCTTTAATGAATGGCATTCATTTTGTGTACATCCGGCATATTTGTATATCATTCGCGGTACCGTGCTCACCTGGAACTAATGAGGTACTGAGCAGTCGCTATGGTCTCCGGCGTGCCAGTAACTGTCACCCGTCTCTCCTTGGCACCTTCGTCGCAATTATTAATTTTAATTTGAGCCCCAGATAATTGGCGAATCTCGTTGATTTTCGATCCGCCTCGGCCCATTATGCAGCCAATCAGATCGTTGGATATGACCAGCTCGTGGGTGTTAGTAGGGGCTGGCGGGGCTGGCCTGTGCAGATGCTGAGGAGACTGTGGCGGCTGATATTGATGATGAGGATGCTGCTGATGAGGCTGACTCGACGGGACTAGAGCTGCTGGGATCGGCGGAGGGGGCGGCGGCGGCGGAGCTTGGAGACCGGCGGCTGCCGCTAGAGCCAGTTGGGCGGTGGATAGACAACCACCGGCCAGTATTGCGTCACCTGAAGCGTTTGGCGAGTGTGTTGAAGTATGATTTTTTGGGATTCGATTTTTCTGACAATCATCTTTTTTTATTTTGCTTGTTTTCGTTTTTTTCAAAATCTTTGTTTAGTTGCTTGCTGTAATTTCTAATATTCTTGAAATTTATTTTACCATAACTATACGCTCGTAGTTAAGCTTTTGATTAGCTACAATTTTTTGACAACACGATTTTTGACAACACCGACGAAAATAGCAATGGTGCCTACTGATAGTAATAAATCTTGAGTGAGAAAACAATTAGGTGAAAGTAAATTTTTTCCTTCCACATGCTCCTCGTCTTCTTGGTTGTGAAAATACATAAATTTATTACAAGCGTGCAATTTGTAGAGGAAAGGTGATAAATAAAAACTTACTCAATAGATAAATGGGTAAATTTAGTTATTAGGTAAATAACTAGATCAAGCAGTAAAAAGTTGTACGCATCGATAGGTTAGTAGGAATAAAAACAATCTGCATTTGGTCAACGTACCAGGAATGGCAGCCGGGAACGGCAAACCCAGAGAAACATTAACAGGGGTGGCTGACTTGTTAAGCTGTAAAGAGAAAATGAAGGTTAAAAATAGGAAGGGTAGGATTGGGGTTTAATCAGCATGGGGTTGGTTTGGCTTGAAAAACGCATGTCAAATCGCTTAAGCGAAAATGGGGTGGGTAAGAGTCAGCCAATAGCGTGCTGGATAGGGGATAGGGTTTGCGTACAAATGCTGGAATTCTGGGCGGTAGATTGGCGAAGGATAGAATGTACGCACTGGGATGTACATTGTTGGACTGAATTTATACAGTAGTTTATTTAAAGAAATTAGGAAGAGGAATTGGCATCAATTGGCACCACATTGACACAGCTGGTTTTCCGGTATTCTATTTTTAGAAACAGGAATCTAAAGTCAATAAAGAATCTTAGAGCAGCTTTTAAATTTAGATTCTTGAAAATATTTTATCTGTTATACTTATAGATTTCCCTAAAATCTTTAGGACCAGATTTTCCTATACTATTAAACAGACCATTTAACAATTCTCTCAACAACTACACAATTGGCTGAGATTCCCGAGAATGCAAGCAAAATTCGTTAGCTCAGTCACCAATTCGATGACAGACGATTGTAAGATAATCATCTGCATTAATCTGCGGCGTTTAAAAAGGAATTGTTGTTGAAACAAAACTTTTAGTAGGTTTTTTGGCAATTAAATAATGCAAAAATTGAATAAAACCGATCGGGGATCTTTCACACGGGATCTTCAAACTTCGTTAAATAGACATGACAGGAAAAAGTGCATTTCACCTATGGAGATAATTTGCAAGCCGGGGTTGCTTAATTAGATCGGATATCAATGCCGCACGGGCCAGATAAAGATTTTGAAAGCAAGCGGTTGCACTCGAATCAGGAGAGTTAAAAATTATTGCTTAAAATCCACTGCAGTGGATTATTAACCACTGCAGTTTCACTGACTTAAAAACACAACTATTCTACTTGCATTTGATAATCTAGTAGTATCGGACGCAAATTAGTTGCATAGAGTTTATTAAATATTCGTTTGGTAAAGTTTGTGCGATAATGCTCGCTGCAAAATGGCGGCAATAGCAATTATAGTTTAAGTTAGAATATCTGTGTCAGATATAAGGAGAAATATTGCAACTTGCAACGGCAAGTTCGAGACGCCCAGCTTATAATTAGGGTAGAAAGTTGGGAGTTGAAAACCACTCGGAGGTCCTGTTCCAGGTCCTGTGCCTCTATTGCACTTATTGTGGCAAAGCTGATTAGGAAATCCATTCAACATCCGTTCACCATTTCATACTGACCCTAAAATCTACTAAAGATTTTGTTCCCTAATCCACCTCAAACTCTACTCTCAAATCCACTTTTAACTCTACTCTCCAATCTACTCTAAACTCTACTCTCCCATCTACTCTAAACTCTACTCTCCAATCTACTCTAAACTCTACTCTCCCATCTACTCTAAACTCTAACTCTCCAATCTACTCTAAAATCTACTCTCCAATCTACTCTAAACTCTACTCTCCAATCTACTCTAAACTCTACTCTCCAATCTACTCTAAACTCTACTCTCCAATCTACTCTAAACTCTAATCTCCAATCTACTCTTAACTCTACTCTCCAATCTACTCTTAACTCTACTCTCCAATCTACTCTTAACTCTACTCTCCTATCTACTCTTAACTCTACTCTCCAATCTACTCTTAACTCTACTCTCCAATCTACTCTTAACTCTACTCTCCTATCTACTCTTAACTCTACTCTCCAATCTACTCTTAATTCTACTCCCCAATCTACTCTAAACTCTAATCTCCAATCTACTCTTAACTCTACTCTCCAATCTACTCTAAACTCTAATCTCCAATCTACTCTTAACTCTACTCTCCAATCTACTCTAAACTCTAATCTCCAATCTACTCTTAACTCTACTCTCCAATTTACTCTTAATTCTATTCTCCAATCTACTCTTAACTCTACTCTCCAATCTACTCTTAACTCTACTCTCCAATCTACTCTAAACTCTACTCTCTCATCTACTCTTAACTCTACTCTCTAATCTACTCTAAACTCTACTCTCCAATCTACTCTTAACTCTACTCTTATAAAAGCATATTTATAACATGTCTCCTAAAGTGTAGATGACGCTGAAATCACGCACTACATGGGAATCAAGGTGACTCAACATTCCAAAATCTAACAAACAGAGCCGAGCATCGCAAGTCAGCCAACAGCCATGCTATAAAAAGGCAGACAGCGCAAAAGCCCAATAACAAAACTTACGTCCGGCGCAAACGTCATTGGCGCACCGGCTGCGGCACCGGCCTGCGCCAACAGCTGACCCGGGTGAAAGCCGTTGCCAAGCGGATGGTGCTGCTGCTGATGCTGATGAGGATTCGGATTCAGATGCGGATGAGGCGGCCCTGGCGGCTGAAGCTGAGGCTGTTGCGCTGCTAGCATCATGGGCTTCGGTCGGTAGGGAATCGTGGCGCCCTTCGCTGGAGACTGAGCGCGAGGCAGAGGAGTTGAATTTGTCTCAATGAATTGCTAATTAGAGTTACATGTGAGAGATTTGTATAGTAGACATCTTTATTCTGAGAGCAGGGGCGTAGCGCTCATTTGGCGCAGGCACTCATTTTGGCGCCGCAGGCACTCCTTTTAGCGTCACAGGCACTCCTTTTGGCGCCGCAGGCATTCCTTTTAGCGCCACAGGCACTCATGCATTTTGGCGCCGCAGGCACTCCTTTTAGCGCCACAGGCACTCCTTTTAGCGCCTCAGGCAATCCTTTTAGCGCCACAGACACTCATGCATTTTAGCGCCACAGGCACTCCTTTTGGCGCCGCAGGCACTCCTTTTAGCGCCGCAGGCACTCCTTTTGGCACCGCAGGCACTCCTTTTGGCGCCGCAGGCACTCCTTTTGGCACCGCAGGCACTCATTTTAGCGCCGCAGGCAATCCTTTTAGCGCCACAGACACTCATGCATTTTAGCGCCACAGGCACTCCTTTTGGCACCGCAGGCACTCCTTTTAGCGCCGCAGGCACTCCTTTTGGCACCGCAGGCACTCCTTTTGGCGCCGCAGGCACTCCTTTTGGCACCGCAGGCACTCATTTTAGCGCCGCAGGCATTCCTTTTAGCGCCGCAGACACTCCTGCATTTTGGCGCCGCAGACACTCCCTTTTGGCGCCGTAGGCACTCCTTTTAGCGCCGCAGACACTTATGCATTTTGGCGCCGAACGTGCTATATTTTGGCGCCCTGAAGAAAAATCATTGATTACCACAACGAGTCACAAAGTGGGGTGGGGGGGTGACAAAGCATTGGCATGTCCCCCCCCATAACTTTTCCTCTTGTCCCCTCTGCCCCCCCCCCCGGTGGCGACGCGCCTGTCTGAGAGAGATTTGTCTAATAGACATTTTCATTCGAATAGACATTCCTCTATTGCTTACAGATAAGTGTCAAACGAAGTTAAAGCTCGAATATTCGCCCTCATTTCTTAAAAAGATATTTCTTTAAAAAAAAGGTACAAAATTTCTTGAACTTGCTTTAACTTCGAATATAGTGGAACGAATAACGGTAGAGTAGCTACTGAGGTACTGTAGTTCACTTTCCAAGAAGGCTATATATGCGACCAGCCGGCTTGATGAAACTGGCTTGTTTGTTAAGAAAACAGTTTTCTTAAAAGCGTCTCCGCCCCGTTGGGATCGATTCATAGAGGCGCTTAATCCCGATTTGAACGGATAAACTCTCTCTCTCTCTCTCCAGCGAGCTGGGTCCCATGCAGTAGGGGTTTCGCATGACGTCAGAGGACAATAAAATAGCGGACACGTCGCTAATACCTCCAGCAGGATGTGGCACAGCTGTTTGATGCACTTGGCGATGGCCTTTGCCGTGCCGGAGATGGTCACAGTTCGCTCGGAAGAATTCGGCAGCACTTCGCTGGCCACTTGAATTGACGCTCCGGTTAGCTGAAGGCAGTGAAGGAGTGCAGAATGTTTAAAACTACATAATGCTGCATGTTTATTTTGTAAATCCGTCTGGGAATGCCAGATGGAAATTCTTGGATAATTGCTTTTAGGCAGGAAAATCTTCGAGGCATAGCTTCGTTGCGTGAGTCTAAGAAAAGGACCTGTCGCATTGGGATGTGGGATGCGGAATGTGGGGTTGGGATGTGAGGTTGGGATTTGGGGTTAGGATGTGGGATGTGGGATGTGGGATTTGGATGTGGGATGTAGGATGTGGGAGTGGGATGTGGGATTGGGATGTGGGATTGGGATGTGGGATATGTAGGATGTGGGAGTGGGATGTGGGATTGGGATGTGGGATTGGGATGTGGGATTGGGATGTGGGATTGGGATGTGGGATTGGGATGTGGGATTGGGATGTGGGATTGGGATGTGGGATGTAGGATGTGGGAGTGGGATGTGGGATTGGGATGTGGGATTGGGATGTGGGATTGGGATGTGGGATTGGGATGTAGGACGTAGATTGGGATGTGGGATGCGAAATGTGGGGTTGGGATGTGAGGTTGGGATTTGGGGTTAGGATGTAGGATGTGGGATTTGGATTTGGGATGTGGGATCGGGATGTGGGATGTGGGAGTGGGATGTGAGATGTGGGATGTAGGATGTGGGAGTGGGATGTGGGATTTGGGATTGGGATGTGGGATTGGGATTGGGATGTGGGATTGGGATGTGGGATATGTAGGATGTGGGAGTGGGATGTGGGATTGGGATGTAGGACGTGGATTGGGATGTGGGATTGGGATGTGGGATTGGGATGTGGGATTGGGATGTGGGATCGGGATGTGGGATTGGGATGTGGGATTGGGATGTGGGATTGGGATGTGGGATTGGGATGTGGGATCGGGATGTGGGATTGGGATGTGGGATTGGGATGTGGGATTGGGATGTAGGACGTGGATTGGGATGTGGGATTGGGATGGGGATTGGGATGGGGGATGTGGGCTTGAGATGTGTTTTATGGGATGTGGGATTGGAATGTGTGATGTGGGGTTGGGATGTGTGATGTGGGATGTGTGAAGTGAGTTTGGAATGTGAAATTGGGATGTGGGACGTGGAATTGGGATGTGAGACGTGGAATTGGGATGTGGGATGCAGGATGTTGGATTGGCAGTTTGGGGTGGAGGATGAAGGAAGGGGAATGTGACGTGGAATGGGGAGTGTCGGATTGGGAATGTGGGGTAGGAAGTGTGGCAAAGAGAGAGTGTGGGACTTGTGCAGCAGAGTTCACCTCTCGGATCTCCTTGATCTTGCAGCCGCCCTTGCCGATGATGCTGCCGCACTGGGTTGCGGGAACCAGCAGCCGCAGCGTGACTGGCGGGCAGGAGACGTCATCCGTCATGGAAGGGTTCGACAGCGGCGTCGGCGATTCGTTGCCTGACGCTGAAGGTCCCGGAGGCGCCGGCAAGGCGTTGATGCCAGACGAAGCGTTCGCTACGGCTCGTTGCATCGACTGAGTGAAGTCCTGGAAGATGAATCAAAATGGAACCGCGATGAAGCTGAGCTAACCAGCTGCCATGGCTTAATCCAAAAATATCTCAATCTAGGATTTACTTGACTAGAAAGCTTCTAACAGGTGATTTTCTATTAATTATAATTGCTAAAAACTTAATTGAACTGTAAGTGTTATTTTCCAGAAGGTATTGCATCTTAAACGTTTAATTACTCAGATAATTGATCAGAAAAGTATTTTATTTCTCAAACAAATAATTTCTCAAACAGGTAATTGTTTAGATAGGTAATTGCCTAAGCAGAAAACTGCTGAGACATGTAATTGCTCAGACAGGTATTTGCTCAGATAGACAATTGCTCCGACAGGTAATTACTCAGACAGTTAATTACTCAGGCAGGTAATTGCTCAGACAGATAATTACTCAGGCAGCTAATTGCTCAGACAGGTAATTGCTCAGACAGATAATTACTCAGGCAGGTAATTTCTCAGACAGGTAATTGCTCAGACAGTTAATTACTCAGGCAGGTAATTGCTCAGACAGATAATTACTCAGGCAGCTAATTGCTCAGACAGATAATTACTCAGGCAGCTAATTGCTCAGACAGGTAATTGCTCAGACAGGTAATTGCTCAGACAGGTTCATTGCACAAGACAAACAATGTCTCGGACAAATAAGATTGCCTTGTCAAATGGTCAGACAGTCAAACTTGTCTCTATTGCAATTGTACTGCAGAAGAGTTAGCATCCTGTTCAGTGAATTCCCAATGACTCATCGAAGGGAATTCCCAATGACACATAGACGGGAACTCTCTATGACAAATCGAAGGGAATTCCCAATTACTCATCGAAGGGAATTTCTAATGACTCATCGAAGGGAATTCTTAATAACCCTTATTCCCTATGAATTATCGAAGGGAATTCCCAATTACTCATCGAAGGGAATTTCTAATGACTCATCGAAGGGAATTCTTAATAACCCTTATTCCCTATGAATTATCGAAGGGAATTCCCAATGACTCATCGAAGAGAATTTCCAATCACTCGTCGATACGAGTAGGAATTTTCAATGAATGATTGATGAGATTTTGGTATTTCTCAATTAATTATCGATGGGATTTCCCTACTAATTAATCATCGATGAGATTTCCCCATGGGATGCCAAATGTATCATCATATCGACGGTGTTTTCTAATGACTCATTGATGGAACTTTGGGATTTCCTACTGAATGATGGACAGGAATTCCCACTAACACATCAATTGGTTTCCCAATTCATAGGTTTTCCAGATGAGTTTGTGCGTTAACTAGGAGATAGCTTTGAATCTTTGTTTTCAACTCTGACTACATTTACCAATAGTGGGGGTTATAAACTACGAGTACTGATATGAGTTTGTGAAAGTTCAAATATCATCAGCAGGATTGCTCACATCTTCGAATTTCTGGCACATCATAGCGAATGCAACGTGAATCTGGTCCACGGTGCCGGTCACCGTGACGATTCTCTCTGGACAAGAGCCGTCGGAGATGTTGATTCTTGCTCCGCTCTGTATAATTTTAGTACCAAGTAGAGATGTATTATATTTGGAAGGGAGAATTAGCCAAGTCCTGCCGACGATCAACAAAGACGAATCAAAACGATCAAAAAGACTCACCTCTTCGCGATATTTCTTCACATTTTCTCCTTTCTGAAAGTAGAGAAAAATTCGCGAAACTCAAAAGTTTTTATAATATTTACCGAGATATATTCGCGTTAACTACATCATTACATGTATATGCACTGAAATTAATGCTCACCTTTCCTATGATACTGCCGACTTCCTGAAATCCGAGACAGTTGGGAAAACAAATCGTTTAATATTCATAATTATTCCCAGTATAATTCACGCTGTTTTCACATCACTCAGCAACCCTGACACCTCACTCAGCAACCCTGACACATCACTCAGCAACCCTGACACATCACTCAGCAACCCTGACACCTCACTCAGCAACCCTGACACATCACTCAGCAACCCTGACACATCACTCAGCAACCCTGACACATCAATCAGCAACCCTGACACATCAATCAGCAACCCTGACACATCACTCAGCAACCCTGACACCTCACTCAGCAACCCTGACACATCACTCAGCAACCCTGACACATCAATCAGCAACCCTGACACATCACTCAGCAACCCTGACACATCACTCAGCAACCCTGACACATCACTCAGCAACCCTGACACATCACTCAGCAACCCTGACACATCACTCAGCAACCCTGACACATCACTCAGCAACCCTAACACTTTGGCGCACCTTGCCCGACATCAGCATCCGAATGGTGAGCATCTGCGATGCCAAGCTCTGCGCCTCCGAGGTCGACGGCGGCCTCGTTGATGATGAAGCGCCCGAGTGCTCTGGCGAGCCGCCGCCGGCGCCGCCGCCGTTAGCCTGCTGGCTGCAAGCCGCCTGCGGTGCTGCGTGCGGCAGCATCTGAGCAAACTGCTGCTGATGAACCAGCGCGAGGGAATCTGCGGCAATCACGTGACCGCCGCTGTACATCAGCTGAGCCAGCGCGACTGTTGAGTATTTCTCCTTTTATGGAATTGAAATTCTTTCTTAGAGGTCAAACTTGACTGTTGCTGTCTTCGAACTGCCGCTGCCGTCTGCTGCTTTAAATTGGGAAATTTCGAGGCTTGTTGCAGAATTTTTCTTTTTTTCTTTAACAGAGAAATAAAAAAAATTCGGGGCGCGAAAGAAGCAGGGAAGGAGGGAATAATATTGCTTGTAGTGTGCGAATCTCTGCTTTGCTCTCTTTCTACCTCTCTTTCTCTTTCCCGTCTTCTGCGCTTCTAGGAGAGAGAGAGAGAGAGAGAGAGAGAGAGAGAGAGAGAGAGAAAGGGCCAATCTGAAAGCAACGCAACGCAACCCGCTCCCAAAACCGAATCCCCTCCCCCTTTCCCTTCCTCAGTGGAGAACTGATCAAGGTGTGCTGAAAGAGGTGGTTAGTAACCGTCTTTCAGTTCTCACAATGCCAGAGTCCGGCAACCCCTTCCTGACCAGCCCGCCCCACGGTTCCCCAGATGCAGTTTCTCAGGAAGTGACGAGAAAAGAGGAATAGCACTGGAGGGAGTTGGGTGGGAGAATTACGACTGCAATGGGGGATATTTATGACGAGGGTTGTAATATATGACTACTACAATTAAGGAATAAGCTAATAGTTGTAATTTTTGGCCTAAGCGCATGACTGCTGCTATGCAGGGTTGCAATTTGCTTCACGAGGAAATCTGAAGGTGTGTAAAACCTTGCACCTTGCACTTCTGCGGGGCTGACTGACTAGATAGAAAAACGATTTTCTAGGTCGAACCCTGTACTACGCCAAAAGTTTTACGGTACATTTCCATTTATAATACGACAAGATTAATGGGAATGCCAGTTTGTGCGCCACCTAATCACTATAGGAATAGGCCAGCGATCTGAAACCAAAACGTGTTTGTTAGTTTACACCGCACCTGCAGCGAAACCG
Organism: Macrostomum lignano; assembly: GCA_002269645.1. Lineage (NCBI taxonomy): Eukaryota > Metazoa > Platyhelminthes > Macrostomidae > Macrostomum > Macrostomum lignano. The sequence continues at coordinate 430,325 of NIVC01000206.1, read as the reverse complement.
CGTCTTTTTCTGCACCAGGTAAATCGTAAATCACTTTGTTGTATCGGGTTTATGTCGGCAATCACTGAACATTAAAGCAATCCAAGAAACTACTTCAGTTTGTCTGTATGTGTCCTCTCTGTCTGTCCTGTTTGTCTGTATGTGTCCTCTCTGTCTGTCCTTCAGTTTGTCTCCAGCTGTCCTGTGTAGTGCACACTATGGATTATATGAAGAGAGAGAATTCCCAAAACATTTTTCATGTCATCTGCTTTCTGTATTTTCCATTTTCTTCACGGATCGGATTGTCTATTTGTATTTCAAGCCTCTGAAACTCTGTGCCGGCCTGTAGCTCACGTTGCCCGTGCAAAAGCAGAGAGTTGCAGGCCAAGATGGACACAGACAGCTGCGCCGCTAGGAAAGATAGATAGGGGGGGGGGGGGGCAGAAAAATCCAAGCCAATGTCTTACAGTCTGGAATACCCTTGCAAAATGCAGTGGAATGAACTTCGTTACATGGGAAATTTTCCCTAAACCAAGCCATATCATCCAAGAGCCGGCCTTCAGTGGCTGCAAACCGAACCGAGAGAAAAATTGAAAAGTTATTTAAAAGTGACCGACTTTTTCTGCAAGTTCCGGTGTCTATACTTCCTCCCAATGAAGCCCGAGTTTTTCTCGGTGTACTAGCTATCACCTAACCCATCTGCCGGCTGGCTGATGAAAGGCGCCAGGCGCAGTCAGACCCTTACATGGTCTGAGGCGATGGGGCGCGCGTTCTGTTGCAGGAAAAATAAGTAAAAGGAATTAATGCATTAGGAACATTTTGTACAAAGTTCACTGATAAGATTTATAATATCTGATAGTGGGCGGAAAGAAAGCACTGAGTTAGAATAAAGAAAGGAAAAATAGGGGTAGAAAGCTACTCCCATCGAAGATAGCTATAGCTACTCCCTCAATAGGGGTAGACAGCTACTCCCACCGAAGATAGCTATAGCTACTCCCTCAATAGGGGTAGACAGCTACTCCCACCAAAGATAGCTATAGCTACTCCCTCAATAGGTGTAGACAGCTACTCCCACCGAAGATAGCTACTCCCTCAATAGGTGTAGATTGCTACTCCCACCGAAGATAGCTACTCCCTCAATAGGTGTAGATTGCTACTCCCACCGAAGATAGCTACTCCCTCAATAGGTGTAGATTGCTACTCCCACCGAAGATAGCTACTCCCTCAATAGGTGTAGATTGCTACTCCCACCGAAGATAGCTACTCCCTCAATAGGTGTAGATTGCTACTCCCACCGAAGATAGCTACTCCCTCAATAGGTGTAGATTGCTACTCCCACCGAAGATAGCTATTCCCTCAATAGGTGTAGATTGCTACTCCCACCGAAGATAGCTACTCCCTCAATAGGGGTAGACAGCTACTCCCACCGAAGATAGCTATAGCTACTCCCTCAATAGGGGTAGACAGCTACTCCCACCGAAGATAGCTATAGCTACTCCCTCAATAGGTGTAGACAGCTACTCCCACCGAAGATAGCTACTCCCTCAATAGGTGTAGATTGCTACTCCCACCGAAGATAGCTACTCCCTCAATAGGTGTAGATTGCTACTCCCACCGAAGATAGCTACTCCCTCAATAGGTGTAGATTGCTACTCCCACCGAAGATAGCTACTCCCTCAATAGGTGTAGATTGCTACTCCCACCGAAGATAGCTATTCCCTCAATAGGTGTAGATTGCTACTCCCACCGAAGATAGCTACTCCCTCAATAGGTGTAGATTGCTACTCCCACCGAAGATAGCTACTCCCTCAATAGGTGTAGATTGCTACTCCCACCGAAGATAGCTACTCCCTCAATAGGTGTAGATTGCTACTCCCACCGAAGATAGCTACTCCCTCAATAGGTGTACCATGGTAGATTGCTACTCCCACCGAAGATAGCTACTCCCTCAATAGGGGTAGATTGCTACTCCCACCGAAGATAGCTACTCCCTCAATAGGTGTAGCTTGCTACTCCCACCGAAGATAGCTACTCCCTCAATAGGTGTAGATTGCTACTCCCACCGAAGATAGCTACTCCCTCAATAGGTGTAGATTGCTACTCCCACCGAAGATAGCTACTCCCTCAATAGGTGTAGATTGCTACTCCCACCGAAGATAGCTACTCCCTCAATAGGTGTAGATTGCTACTCCCACCGAAGATAGCTACTCCCTCAATAGGTGTAGATTGCTACTCCCACCGAAGATAGCTACTCCCTCAATAGGTGTAGATTGCTACTCCCACCGAAGATAGCTACTCCCTCAATAGGTGTAGATTGCTACTCCCACCGAAGATAGCTACTCCCTCAATAGGTGTAGATTGCTACTCCCACCGAAGATAGCTACTCCCTCAATTGGGTAGACAGCTACTCCCACCGAAGATAGCTACTCCCTCAATAGGTGTAGATTGCTACTCCCACCGAAGATAGCTACTCCCTCAATAGGTGTAGATTGCTACTCCCACCGAAGATAGCTACTCCCTCAATAGGTGTAGATTGCTACTCCCACCGAAGATAGCTACTCCCTCAATAGGTGTAGATTGCTACTCCCACCGAAGATAGCTACTCCCTCAATTGGGTAGACAGCTACTCCCACCGAAGATAGCTATTCCCTCAATAGGTGTAGATTGCTACTCCCACCGAAGATAGCTACTCCCTCAATAGGTGTAGATAGCTACTCCCACCGGAGATAGCTACTCCCTCAATAGGTGTAGATTGCTACTCCCACCGAAGATAGCTATTCCCTCAATAGGTGTAGATTGCTACTCCCACCGGAGATAGCTATTCCCTCAATAGGTGTAGATTGCTACTCCCACCGAAGATAGCTACTCCCTCAATAGGTGTAGATTGCTACTCCCACCGAAGATAGCTATTCCCTCAATAGGTGTAGATTGCTACTCCCACCGAAGATAGCTATTCCCTCAATAGGTGTAGATTGCTACTCCCACCGAAGATAGCTACTCCCTCAATAGGTGTAGATTGCTACTCCCACCGAAGATAGCTACTCCCTCAATAGGTGTAGATTGCTACTCCCACCGAAGATAGCTACTCCCTCAATTGGGGTAGACAGCTACTCCCACCGAAGATAGCTACTCCCTCAATAGGTGTAGATTGCTACTCCCACCGAAGATAGCTACTCCCTCAATAGGGGTAGACAGCTACTCCCACCGAAGATAGCTACTCCCTCAATAGGTGTAGATTGCTACTCCCACCGGAGATAGCTACTCCCTCAATAGGTGTAGATTGCTACTCCCACCGAAGATAGCTACTCCCTCAATAGGTGTAGATTGCTACTCCCACCGAAGATAGCTACTCCCTCAATAGGTGTAGATTGCTACTCCCACCGAAGATAGCTACTCCCTCAATAGGTGTAGATTGCTACTCCCACCGAAGATAGCTACTCCCTCAATAGGTGTAGATTGCTACTCCCACCGAAGATAGCTACTCCCTCAATAGGTGTACCATGGTAGATTGCTACTCCCACCGAAGATAGCTACTCCCTCAATAGGGTAGATTGCTACTCCCACCGAAGATAGCTACTCCCTCAATAGGTGTAGCTTGCTACTCCCACCGAAGATAGCTACTCCCTCAATAGGTGTAGATTGCTACTCCCACCGAAGATAGCTACTCCCTCAATAGGTGTAGATTGCTACTCCCACCGAAGATAGCTACTCCCTCAATAGGTGTAGATTGCTACTCCCACCGAAGATAGCTACTCCCTCAATATGTGTAGATTGCTACTCCCACCGAAGATAGCTACTCCCTCAATAGGTGTAGATTGCTACTCCCACTGAAGATAGCTACTCCCTCAATAGGTGTAGATTGCTACTCCCACCGAAGATAGCTACTCCCTCAATAGGTGTAGATTGCTACTCCCACCGAAGATAGCTACTCCCTCAATAGGTGTAGATTGCTACTCCCACCGAAGATAGCTACTCCCTCAATAGGTGTAGATTGCTACTCCCACCGAAGATAGCTACTCCCTCAATAGGTGTACCATGGTAGATTGCTACTCCCACCGAAGATAGCTACTCCCTCAATAGGTGTAGATTGCTACTCCCACCGAAGATAGCTACTCCCTCAATAGGTGTAGATTGCTACTCCCACCGAAGATAGCTACTCCCTCAATAGGTGTAGATTGCTACTCCCACCGAAGATAGCTACTCCCTCAATAGGTGTAGATTGCTACTCCCACCGAAGATAGCTACTCCCTCAATAGGTGTAGATTGCTACTCCCACCGAAGATAGCTATTCCCTCAATAGGTGTAGATTGCTACTCCCACCGAAGATAGCTACTCCCTCAATTGGGGTAGACAGCTACTCCCACCGAAGATAGCTACTCCCTCAATAGGTGTAGATTGCTACTCCCACCGAAGATAGCTACTCCCTCAATAGGTGTAGATTGCTACTCCCACCGAAGATAGCTACTCCCTCAATAGGTGTAGATTGCTACTCCCACCGAAGATAGCTACTCCCTCAATAGGTGTAGATTGCTACTCCCACCGAAGATAGCTACTCCCTCAATTGGGGTAGACAGCTACTCCCACCGAAGATAGCTATTCCCTCAATAGGTGTAGATTGCTACTCCCACCGAAGATAGCTATTCCCTCAATAGGTGTAGATAGCTACTCCCACCGGAGATAGCTACTCCCTCAATAGGTGTAGATTGCTACTCCCACCGAAGATAGCTATTCCCTCAATAGGTGTAGATTGCTACTCCCACCGGAGATAGCTATTCCCTCAATAGGTGTAGATTGCTACTCCCACCGAAGATAGCTACTCCCTCAATAGGTGTAGATTGCTACTCCCACCGAAGATAGCTACTCCCTCAATAGGTGTAGATTGCTACTCCCACCGAAGATAGCTATTCCCTCAATAGGTGTAGATTGCTACTCCCACCGAAGATAGCTACTCCCTCAATAGGTGTAGATTGCTACTCCCACCGAAGATAGCTACTCCCTCAATAGGTGTAGATTGCTACTCCCACCGAAGATAGCTATTCCCTCAATAGGTGTAGATTGCTACTCCCACCGAAGATAGCTACTCCCTCAATAGGTGTAGATTGCTACTCCCACCGAAGATAGCTATTCCCTCAATAGGTGTAGATTGCTACTCCCACCGAAGATAGCTACTCCCTCAATAGGTGTAGATTGCTACTCCCACCGAAGATAGCTACTCCCTCAATAGGTGTAGATTGCTACTCCCACCGAAGATAGCTACTCCCTCAATAGGTGTAGATTGCTACTCCCACCGAAGATAGCTACTCCCTCAATTGGGGTAGACAGCTACTCCCACCGAAGATAGCTACTCCCTCAATAGGTGTAGATTGCTACTCCCACCGAAGATAGCTACTCCCTCAATAGGTGTAGATTGCTACTCCCACCGAAGATAGCTACTCCCTCAATAGGTGTAGATTGCTACTCCCACCGAAGATAGCTACTCCCTCAATAGGTGTAGCTTGCTACTCCCACCGAAGATAGCTACTCCCTCAATAGGTGTAGATTGCTACTCCCACCGATGATAGCTACTCCCTCAATAGGTGTAGATTGCTACTCCCACCGATGATAGCTACTCCCTCAATAGGTGTAGATTGCTACTCCCACCGAAGATAGCTACTCCCTCAATAGGGGTAGACAGCTACTCCCAAGATAGCTACTCCCTCAATAGGGGTAGACAGCTACTCCCACCGAAGATAGCTACTCCCTCAATAGGGGTAGACAGCTACTCCCACCGAAGATAGCTACTCCCTCAATAGGGGTAGACAGCTACTCCCACCGAAGATAGCTACTCCCTCAATAGGGGTAGACAGCTACTCCCAAGATAGCTACTCCCTCAATAGGGGTAGACAGCTACTCCCACCGAAGATAGCTACTCCCTCAATAGGGGTAGATTGCTACTCCCACTTGAAAAAAATATTTTAGCAGTGTCGATACCCTGTTGAAGAAGGCCAAAAATAGGATCAGTGTATAAACACGAGTTCCGCGCTCCAATGGGCCTCTCCAATACATCTAGCTATGCTTTATAAACACTCCAGTTGGTGGTGCCTGTAAAGCTGGGTGAATGGACGGGATTAGCATTGTGTGGTGTGTGAGCGAGTGCCCGAGTGAAAGAGCCAGAGAGAGAGAGGCTGGGTTATATACAGGGAGAGTGGGAAATGACAGTGATAAACACGGACACACAAGAGAATCAGTGCTTTTCAGCCTATAGTCTGCAAACAAATCCACGGGTCACGGTTTGACATGTCCGCATAGGGATAGGCCTTGTATATATAATATCGTACGTTACATACGTAAGCTAGCGAAGCATGGCTCCTGGCGTTGTGATTGATCGTGCATAGGTCACTGTGTAGTTGTGTGTTAAAACTCGATTTTAAGCGCGGGGTGGACTGTGCAGAAACTTCGTGAAAAGCCATGTTACTGTAAACTGCTGTGCTAATATGCTTATAGATTAAGTATTTTATTATAAAATCTTTTACTTAACTTCTACGCTTATAACGTTTTACGCAACATCATTTTTCTGTCTTACAGGGGAAGTTAAGAAATTTTCAGGTTACATGTTTAGGTTAGGGTTATGATTTAGGTTAGGGTTAGGATTTTGGTTAGGGTTATGATTTAGGTTAGGGTTATGATTTAGGTTAGGGTAATGATTTAGGTTGGTATTACGATTTAGGTTTGGGTTATGATTTAGGTTGGTATTACGATCTAGGTTTGGGTTACGATTTAGGTTGGTGTTAGTGTTAAGATTGGTGTTAGTGTTTAGACTGGTGTTAGTGTTTAGATTGGTGTTAGTGTTTAGATTGGTGTTAGTGTTTAGATTGGTGTTAGTGTTTAGATTGGTGTTAGTGTTTAGATTGGTGTTAGTGTTTAGGTTAGTGTTAGGATTTAGGTTTGGGTTATGATTTAGGTTGGTGTTAGTGTTTAGATTGGTGTTAGTGTTTAGATTGGTGTTAGTGTTTAGATTGGTGTTAGTGTTTAGATTGGTGTTAGTGTTTAGACTGGTGTTAGTGTTTAGATTGGTGTTAGTGTTTAGATTGGTGTTAGTGTTTAGATTGGTGTTAGTGTTTAGATTGGTGTTAGTGTTTAGATTGGTGTTAGTGTTTAGACTGGTGTTAGTGTTTAGATTGGTGTTAGTGTTTAGATTGGTGTTAGTGTTTAGATTGGTGTTAGTGTTTAGATTGGTGTTAGTGTTTAGATTGGTGTTAGTGTTTAGATTGGTGTTAGTGTTTAGATTGGTGTTAGTGTTTAGATTGGTGTTAGTGTTTAGATTGGTGTTAGTGTTTAGGTTAGTGTTAGGATTTAGGTTTGGGTTATGATTTAGGTTGGTGTTAGTGTTTTGATTGGTGTTAGTGTTTAGATTGGTGTTAGTGTTTAGATTGGTGTTAGTGTTTAGATTGGTGTTAGTGTTTAGATTGGTGTTAGTGTTTAGATTGGTGTTAGTGTTAGTATTTAGGTTGGGGTTACGATTTAGGTTAGGATTCGGATTTAGGTTAGAGTTAGGATTTAGGTTAGAGTTTTGGTTAAGTTAGGTCTGCAAGTTAAGCTGAGTTGGAAGTGGTTAGTACACAGCTAAATTGGCTCCCTGTGATAGGGTATAGCTGCTGTAGCAATACAAAGGGTGACATGTTTCAGCACTGTGCCAGCTCGCACACAAACAGCAATCGGATGCACCTTGTAGCAAATCAGGCGTATTTCTTATTATATCTATTTTCTGCTCATCCTCTGCTCAGCCATGCGCATGTTCGCGTCATCCCAACCTGAGAGTGTGCAAGCGGACAAGCTCATTATTATAACAAAGCTTTTCTTCTTTTGATGATGAAAGCCCAGCAAGGTGTTAAGATGTCTCAAAGGCGCGCGCACTCCATTTCAACCCAGCGTGAATGTTAAGCTAACACACGTTATTAGATAGATCTATTTGGTCCAGTAGAATCTGTTCTGTTTATTGGCAGACGCTTAGCTTAGACTGGTCAAGCAAAAACATCTACATGGGATCCGGGATCAGAGCCGGGGGAAGGCGAGGCAAGGATGGGGGTATGAAACGAAAACACAAAAAAAATCTTGCAAAAAGAAAAACATCTTTTTTTCTGTTGCATACTGTGCGGCAAAGATGGACAGGTGTCTTCGAAATGGCTTAGCTCGTAGCGACCTTAGCCAACCAAGTTGGGAAATCCAATGTGGCAGCAGTAGATTTGGTCTTGCCCATAGACATAGATATGGACGGGAAAAAGGCAAGCAAGTGGAAAATTGGGCCATAGACATCAGCACAAAAAGGGATGCAAGCAGCAACCTCTCTCAACCACGCTCACACATGTACACTCTCCGCTCCTAAATCCCACTATTCCAAGAATCGACAGACAAGCAGGCCATCTTTTAAGAAGCTAAAAGGAACAGATTTATCTAAGCCGCGAGTGGAAAGGCAGAGAGATTATAATCAACTTTGGTCCAGAAACACGATGGACGAGAGATGCAGAGACAAAACGATAAGGAAAAGAAAAAGTTCTGAGGCCAAAGAAAACGACTGTGCTCAAAGCATTAAAGTATTAATACTAAGCCGATAATCTTCAATGAGAAAATTGCGTGCTAACTCGAATTTCTTTCAGTATGTTAAGCTTATTTGATAGTCAACTTCCCGCCAAATATTTTTGTTATAACAAAGCGTGACTTCAGAAGACTTTAAGAGGCCTATTTCTTAGAATATCTTTAAAAATGCATAAAAATGAATTTATAGTTAAGGATATTTGCCATCTTTCTTCATAGTTCTCATCTTTCATAGCCAATAGGAAATGCTGAGTCATAATATATTGCCAAGCTCTATTAAGGGACGATTACGGGAAGAGAAAGGTGAGTCGTGTCCAGCTCAGAATGATGAAAATACCACTAAAAATATAATGTTAGAAAAGCTCACTAAGCGCGTGATGAACCAACCAGTTATCGTTAAACAGCACGCGAATAGTTTTCTAAGAATCAACCATTGAGCGCGAACATTTTTCTAAGAAACATGGAATAAGCGCTAGACAGCTTTCTAAGAATTTTAGAATAACCGTGGACAGTTTTCTAAGAACCGTGGAATAAGCATGAACAGTTTTCTAAGAATCGTGAAATAAGCATGAACAGTTTTCTAAGAATCGTGAAATAAGCGCGAATATTTTTCTAAGAATCGTGAAATAAGCATGAACAGTTTTCTAAGAATCGTGGAATAAGCGCGAACAGTTTTTCTAAGAATCATGGAATAAGCATGAACACTTTTCTAAGAATCGTGGAATAAGCGTTAGACAGCTTTCTAAGAATCGTGAAATAACCGTGAACAGTTTTCTAAGAATCGTGGAATAAGCGCTAGACAGCTTTCTAAGAATCGTGAAATAACCGTGAACAGTTTTCTAAGAATCGTGGAATAAGTGCGAACAGTTTTCTAAGAATCGTGAAATAACCGTGAACAGTTTTCTAAGAATCGTGGAATAAGTGCGAACAGTTTTCTAAGAATCGTGGAATAAGTGCGAACAGTTTTCTAAGAATCGTGGAATAAGTGCGAACAGTTTTCTAAGAATCGTGGAATAAGCGCAAGAAAGCTTTATAAGAATCGTGGAATAAGCGTTAGACAGCTTTCTAAGAATCGTGAAATAACCGTGAACAGTTTTCTAAGAATCGTGGAATAAGTGCGAACAGTTTTCTAAGAATCGTGGAATAAGTGCGAACAGTTTTCTAAGAATCGTGGAATAAGCGCAAGAAAGCTTTATAAGAATCGTGGAATAAGCGTTAGACATCTTTCTAAGAATCGTGAAATAACCGTGAACAGTTTTCTAAGAATCGTGGAATAAGTGCGAACAGTTTTCTAAGAATCGTGGAATAAGCGCTAGACAGCTTTCTAAGAATCGTGAAATAATCGTGAACAGTTTTCTAAGAATCGTGGAATAAGCGCTAGACAGCTTTCTAAGAATCGTGAAATAACCGTGAACAGTTTTTTCTAGGAATCGTGGAATAAGCTCGAACGGTTTTCTATGAATCTTAAAATTACTACGCTTGTATTTCGAGAGCATCAGCCAGTGGAGATAAAACTGATTAGAAAATCTCCTCAAAAAGCGACTCAGCTTTTTACACAGACCAGCAGCGTACTTTTGCGATTTAGCTCGTCAAACTAAAACATCGCGAAACAATCTCCCAATGAGAATAATTCAATACAATTTAAACAAATGCGGGTCAGTATTTGAAATTTCATAACAGCATCCATCCTCACGATGGTTTCAAATTAAATGAATGATCAGTGATTAGGATGGCATTGTTGCAATTTCTGATAAAATCTTGGAAATCTGATATTTATTAATGCGCTGAAATTCGTTATAAAATTGAAGCAAGTCTAAAATTGCAACGAGATTCGGTTTGGTTTCGAATTAACACGAAAATTATGCGGATTAAATCGCAATCTTGAGAGACTTGAGTCTCAAATCTCCCTTATCCTACTCCTACCTAACTCGCCTCCCTTCTCATCTCCTCGTCAGATGCTGAAAAGCATAGCCTAGGTCCCGTCTTTGCCCTACTTTTTATAATCTCTCGCCAACCTCGACAGTTGAATGCGCGGCTGTGCGGAAATTGAGACCCATTGAAATTTCTTTGCCTTGTGAAAATGCCAGCAGCTTATACTAGCTAATATCGCTGTCTCCTGACCCCCCGGCAGGAAATGAGATTTCAAACAGCGTATAGGCAGTAAAATCAAAATCATTCTTGAAGCCTTTTACAAGCCTGTCCTGGGTAATATGAGATTTTCAGCTCCAACTGAGATCATTTCTGTAGAATATAGAGATAGTTCTACTATTTATTGTCCATAAGACACAGCCTGGCGCAATGGTAGATTGCGTAGTAGGTAAGGGGCTGAAATAATGGCCAAACACGAGTGCGCACGCAACGTCATTGTCTATAAGACACAGCCTGGCCATTATTTCAGCGTGCCGGAAGCGGTCATTATTTCAGGGTAAGAGTCTGCGTGCGTGCGACTGCGTAAAGAGGGCGGTGGTTGGGCCATAGACTATAAATAAAAAAGCTGTTGGGCCATAGACTATAAATGAATAAGCTGATATAAGTTAATATATGAATACTTTAACTAATCGTCTATGGTTCAGACGTCTGTTAAAGCTGAACTAATGGCCAGTTGAGTTTGTCATTACACCAGGCTGTGTCTTCTGGACAATGATAAACTCAACTGCCCATTATTTCAGCTTTAGCAGGCGTTTGAACCATAGACAATTAGTTAACTATGCATTTATTAACTGACATAAGGGAATAATGTTCGCAAACAGTCTACATGGCATTCTGAAATACATTCAAAAAAGATACTAAAGACATTTTAGACAAGATGCAAACGAAATCAGCACTTATCACAGTGTTGTCTATGGTCAAACTATGGGTAAAATAACTCTCAAAACAGCCAATTGAAGCGTGATAAAAAAGTGTGGAATAATGACCGCTTCTGGCACGCTGAAATAATGGCCACTATGTTGAGACAATGACTATATCTACCATCTACCATTGTTATGGTCACGTGAGCACAAATAGAATCTAAAAAAGTACAATAATACTCTGTACATTATTGCAGAATTGACTTACTTTAACAAGACTATCGTTAAAATCTTGTAGAAATTCGCAGCGAAGATTTGAGGAATTCAGGTCAACTTTTGCTAGGGGTAAAGTCTGACTTCAGTTTCCTTGCCTATATGTTAGCCACCCCTATTTTTTGTTAAACTCCTATTGGTTGTCAACGGATGCAGAGGCTCAGCATCATGTGTTGCAGAGAGGATTTTGATCGATAATAAAATATATTTCCCAGAAATGTTTTCAAAACTTTTCGATACTTCAAACGGTGCAAAGACACCGTACATATAGTGAAGAGAAGAAACGACAGAGCAGGGATGCCAGGGATGGCGTCAAACGTTCTCATCAACTGCAGGGGAAATTTGCAACAGAAGCTCGACAAGAAGACGGATATTGAAGTAGAGGACTACTCACTCTTAATTATCTTCTGTTCTTGTTTGAGCTATTCGAGAGCATCTTTGTCCCGCATCGGATGTGCTCAGAGACACCCTCCGAGCAGGACGAGCCCCGGGGCGATGCGTCTCAACAGAGACAGGCTCTGTCCGCATTATAGGAGCGGCAGAGCTCTGGGGCTGTTTGTTATTCTGAGGCCAGGGGCTTCTCTAACAGAGCTTTGCCAGAATTAGGCGTCCGCGCAGTCCCTCAGCGCAGGATGCAGGGTTGGGATTTTTTGGCGATTTGCAAAAAATTTATTATCGGGAAGGCGATGCTTGAAACTCGAAAGGTCTGCTAGCTCGATTGACGATCTAGCTCGATTGTCTGTCTGTCTGTCTGTCTGTCTGTCTGTCTGTCTGTCTGTCTGTCTGTCTGTCTGTCTGTCTGTCTGTCTGTCTGTCTGTCTGTCTGTCTGTCTGTCTGTCTGTCTGTCTGTCTGTCTGTCTGTCTGTCTGTCTGTCTGTCTGTCTGTCTGTCTGTCTGTCTGTCTGTCTGTCTGTCTGTCTGTCTGTCTGTCTGTCTGTCTGTCTGTCTGTCTGTCTGACTGTCTTTAGTATCTTATTAAATTTCTCCGCTTTACTTCCGTGTTTCCCAAATATTATCCTTCAGTGTCATTTGTTTAACAAAATTCTCTCCCACAGAAATATAATGAATGATAAAATTAGAAGATTTAAAATAATAACTGTACTTGCCTTTGAATTAGAAAAAGCAGAACCCAGTTGCCCTGAGTCTTCCCGAAGGGTCACAGACAGGCTTGTATGAGGCTATTAACTTCAAAGCTTTATAACTTGTAAAAAAATTGTTCAAATTTACTGAGAATTCAAGTCTGCAGTACACAGATAGTGGTCATCCCCATCTGAGCAGTGCCGCACATGTTTTATACATGGGTAGCGAGCGTGTTGACTCTTCGCAGTGACAGAGACTTAAGGAGAGACATGGCTAAGCACACAGGTAAAGTGTCAGTCAAACAGCGTAGAGTTGCTCTGGCAGAATTTATACAATCTCACTGGTACCAAAACACTTACAAAGCACCCCTATGCATGATAGTCTCTACAAGGTTTATCGTGTAGCAAACAACATGGTTAACAGGGTTCGCATACTTGCGGCCACCAAAGGGTCTGAGCAAAAAAAAGACTTTATATTTCTGCGCATGAAACTTATGAACGCGCGTGTCCAGTGTTATTCTAAACTAAATATTTGATTTTTTGTTCGCTCCGGCTTAATCCATCTGGGTCTGGGTTTTTCCGTTTCGAATTTGCGGTGTGCTATGTTGGCTTCGATAGTGTTGGGAGAAAAGAATTACAGCTTCGCGAAGGCGCGGATTGGACACTAATGAGGGCGCCGAATGGACACTAATGAGGGCGCCGAATGGACACTAATGAGGGCGCCAAATAGATACTAATGAGGGCGCTAAATGGACACTAATGAGGGCACTGAATGGACACTAATGAGAGCACTGAATGGACACTAATGAGGGCGCCAAATGGACACTAATGAGGGCGCCGAATGGACACTAATGAGGGCGCCAAATGGACACTAATGAGGGCGCCAAATCGACACTATGAGGGCGGCAAAAAACACTAATAAGGGCGCGGAATGGACACTAATGAGGGCGCCGAATGGATCCTAATGAGGGCGCTAAATGGACACTAATGAGGGCGCCGAATGGATCCTAATGAGGGCACTGAATGGACACTAATGAGGGCGCCAAATGGACACTAATGAGGGCGCCGAATGGACACTAATGAGGGCGCCAAATGGACACCGCTTTTGTTCCAATGTGTGACTTTCAAGACATTTTTATGGTCTGTATAGATATATCAGTATGCTAACTAAAATTCTGATTGACAGTTTCAACTGAAGGAAAGCTTCACCGCCGCAGCAGTGTTAAATTCGGTAAGCAAAACGCAAAAGTAAAAAAGAAGAGAAAGTTGTTTTTTTATTTTTTTCCGGGACTTTGACCTTCGATGCACCACTGGGAATGACTGTCAGGCCCTGCTGCGCAACTTCTTCCTTTTAGTTTTTCCGAAATTTCATGCATTTTGAAGTTTTGCTGCGCTAGCCAGAGGACTGCTAAAAATAGAATGTGGAATTGAAAACTGGGCTGGTTGTAGCAATGCTGGTCTGTCTCAGTGTCTACGAGCGCATTTGAGTGGATGTCTGTGTCTCAGTGTCTATTTGTCTGGATGTCTATGTCTCAGTGTCTGTTTGTCTGGATGTCTGTGTCTCAGTGTCTGTTTGTCTGGATGTCTAGGTGTCTTAGTGTCGATTTGTCTGGATGTCTATGTGTCTCAGTGTCTGTTTGTCTGGATGTCTATGTGCCTCAGTGTCTATTTGTCTGGATGTCTGTGTCTCAGTGTCTGTTTGTCTGGATGTCTAGGTGTCTTAGTGTCTATTTGTCTGGATGTCTATGTGTCTCAGTGTCTGTTTGTCTGGATGTCTAGGTGTCTTAGTGTCTATTTGTCTGGATGTCTAGGTGTCTCAGTGTCTGTTTGTCTGGATGTCTAAGTGTCTCAGTGTCTATTTGTCTGGATGTCTATGTCTCAGAGTCTGTTTGTCTGGATGTCTATGTCTCAGAGTCTGTTTGTCTGGATGTCTAAGTGTCTCAGTGTCTATTTGTCTGGATGTCTAAGTGTCTCAGTGTCTATTTGTCTGGATGTCTATGTATCTCAGTGTCTATTTGTCTGGATGTCTATGTGCCTCAGTGTCTTTTCATCTGCCAGCAGCAGTTTCCTGGTCACTTCCATCTCTAAATAACGCAGCTTTGCTGAACGTCTCCAATCCCATCTCCTCAGGGTTTCACTGTCAAACGGTTTCCGTTTTCTTACACGCACAAACAATTTCTGGTGATGTTAATTTCTTCTTTTGTTTTAAACTAAGCAGCCCTGTCAACTTCCTTAGGTTCTGTCCTCTCGTTTCTCGTTTTGTCCGGACTTTGTTTAAACCGGACGGGCTGTCCGACTCAAAGCGCGCAGGTTTCTGTTAAGCAGTAAAACGAAGGCGGCGATGACGAGCCGTTCCCCAGGGCGTGGGCCAGATTGGCCCCCTTGCAGACTGGCGCATCGGCCCGGCGGCCAGCAGGGAGGCGGGGTGGGCGTGGAAGTCATCATCAGGGATCTGGGATTAAAAAAACGCACACAAATTGCGAGCCGAAAATGCTGCGCGGGGTGCCCCGCAAGCCAGCCGTGTCTAGCGGAGCAAAACGAATTGAAGCGCTGATTAATAATGCTTCCCAGAGGGGATTTGCGGGGCTAATCAGGGACTTGGCGGATGCATAGGTGCTGATGTGTTTTATTAATTTTGTCTGTGACAGATTTGGCGTGAGGTGAGAGCTTGTAAATTTTTTATAAACTGTGCCTGTTCGCTGTTGTGTATCTATCAATCAATCAATCAATCAATCTATCTATCTATCTATCTATCTATCTATCTATCTATCTATCTATCTATCTATCTATCTATCTATCTATCTATCTATTTATCTATCTATCTATCTATCTATCTATCTATCTATCTATCTATCTATCTATCTATCTATCTATCTATCTATCTATCTATCTATCTATCTATCTATCTATCTATCTATCTATCTATCTATCTATCTATCTATCTATCTATCCATCTATCTATCTATCTATCTATCTATCTATCTATCTATCTATCTATCTATCTATCTATCTATCTATCTATCTATCTATCTATCTATCTATCTATCTATCTATCTATCTATATATCTATCTATCTGTCTATCTATCTATCTATCTATCTATCTGTCTATCTGGATGTCAGTTGGCATTGCAAAATCTGCAGCAGAGAAAGCTCCGCAATTCCAGAAGCTGGCTTTCTACCTAATTAGTCAGGTTATTCATTCCCATTTCTCTTTCTTCCAGTTTTCCGCAAAGAAATGGCCAAGCAACACGCGTTGCTCGGGCCCGAATCCGCTGCAATCTCTGCCCGTGCCCTGGGATGGCTGCAGTATCGCTGCGGAGCTGCACGGGCCGCGCTGGCCGCCGACAAAGCGGTCAGTTGTTCTTGTTAGCCATTCTTAATATTTTGCAAACCCCACAGCCTAAAAGTACAACTGTGCCCGAATTCGGGGCGGCTGCCTCGATCTTAGCGAACGAAGCTTGACCAATTAGATTTATTGTGCATTCGACTGCAGCTTCCTAATCGATGAAAAGTTGCGATAAGCTCGAATGTTACTGGAAAAATGTTTTTATTGATACTGAAAGGTGAATTATAAGCTTGAATCTTTTTTGTGTTACGCATCGATTTCTTACGCATATATTCTCAACGGACTACTAATATCGGTTATACAAAAATTTGTTGACTAAGTATCAGTGTCACAAAAATTATTGAAAATCTAAGTTGAAGAAAACTAAATGAAGTTAACTCTTTGTGAGAGAATCAGAGGTGGGAGACGAAAGGGAAGAGAAAATCCTAATGGGATTAGTGAGGGGAGAGGAAATCCCAATGGGATTAGTGAGGGGAAAGGGAATCCCAATGGGATTAGTGAGGGGAGAGGAAATCCTAATAGGATTAGTGAGGGGAGAAAGAATCCCAATGGGATTAGTGAGGGGAGAGGGAATCCTTATGGGATTAGTGAGGGGAGAGTGAATCCCTATGGGATGAGTGAGGGGAGAGGAAATCCAAATGGGATTAGTGAGGGTAGAGGGAATCCCAATGGGATTAGTGAGGGGAAAGGGAATCCCTATGCGATCAGAGAGGGGAGAGAGAATCCCTATGGGATGGGTGAGAGGAGAGGGAATCCCTATGGGATGGGTGAGAGGAGAGAGAATCCCTATGGGATGGGTGAGAGGAGAGGGAATCCCTATGGGATGGGTGAGAGGAGAGAGAATCCCTATGGGATGGGTGAGAGGAGAGAGAATCCCTATGGGATGGGTGAGAGGAGAGGGAATCCCTATGGGATGGGTGAGAGGAGAGGAGAGGGAATCCCTAAGGGATTAGTGAGGGGAGAGGAAATCCCTAAGGGATTAGTGAGGGGAGAGGGAATCCCTATGGGATGAATGATGGGAGAGGAGAGGGAATCCCTATGGGATGGGTGAGAGGAGAGAGAATCCCTATGGGATCAGAGAGGGGAGAGGGAATCCTATGGGATCAGAGAGGGGAGAGGGAATCCCTATGGCATGAGTGAGGGGAGAGGGAATTCCTATGGGATGAGTGAGGGGAGAGGGAATCCCTATGGGATGAGTAAGGGGAGAGGAAATCCCTAAGGGATTAGTGAGGGGAGAGGGAATCCCTATGGGATGAATGATGGGAGAGGAGAGGGAATCCCTATGGGATGAATGATGGGAGAGGAGAGGGAATCCCTAAGGGATTAGTGAGGGGAGAGGAAATCCCTAAGGGATTAGTGAGGGGAGAGGGAATCCCTATGGGATGAATGATGGGAGAGGAGAGGGAATCCCTAAGGGATTAGTGAGGGGAGAGGGAATCCCAATGGGATCAGAGATGGGACAGGAAACCCCAATGGGATCAGGGAGGGCAGATGGAAGAAAAAATCCGATTATAGTCAAGCGTGACTTTCCTAGACAATTTCCTAGCGTTTCGCTTCCTCCCTACTTGAGCGCACAAGCACACTAAGTTCGAGGTACCCTACTCCCAAAACTCTCTTCTAATGGTTTTTGTTGTAAGCTACTGGTTTTTGGGATCGATAGACGCTAGTGGAAATAGAAAGCCGGAGTCACGTGGACCGTTCTGTAGACACATAAGTATCTCTATTTCAAATAAAGCGAGTTTGCGTCTATTTACAACCGAAGTACATGTATTTGTATGGAGGCTTTTTAACTCGAATACTCTTTATGGCTCACAAGCATTAAGATGAATATCAATTGCATTGACTGTTACCGGAACCATAAACGATAACCGTAGACTATGGAACCATAGACTATTACCATAGACTATAGAGTCATAGACTATTACCATAGACTATAGAACCATAGATTATTACCATGGACTATTGAAGCTGACTATTACCATATACTATAGAGTCATAGACTATTACCATAGACTTTAGAGTCATAGACTATTACCATAGACTTTAGAGTCATAGACTATTATCATAGACCATGGATCCATAGAAAATAATTTAGTATATTTAGATATCAGGGCCAGCAGAAAAAGCTAACGACGATGATTTTTTTAAAGATTGACCGGTCATAGTCTGAATGCCGTTGCCATGAAGTTTTTTAACCATAGACACTTCTATGATGAATTTTTTAAGTGCTTTCACAATACGATAGCGACTGCATTGAATTCAAGCACTGGGTACAGGAGCTATTGGTCTTGAAAATAGAGAGAAATAAAGTTCGCAAAAAAATCATACTTAAATCCATAGCTAAGTGAGAGTGTGTGTGTGAGACTGAGAACAAGCTGGGTGTGCTCACGAGACTTTAGAAGTGCCGCACCCCGTCCGCAAGAGGTCTGACTGACATCTTGAAGATATTGCATGCAGGCCTGCCCTAGTCAGCTATTGATTCGAGATCGGCTGATCTCTGACCCGCCGCGACTCTCTACTCCCAGCTCTATCCTTGCTGGCTGTGTCATAAATCCGAATTCTTTTGCTACGAGTGGATCAGAGGGGCAGGAAGAGGAGGGACTGCATGAGTGCCAGTTCAAACATGTCCGCGTCAGTATAGAACAGAATGACTGCCGCTCTAGGCTGTGAGGATGGGATATAAAGACGAGAGATTAGTGATGAAGCCGGAGGAGGGAATATAAAATGAGAGACTAGAGAGAAAGAGGCAAGGGAGGGATGGAGATGAAAAGGAAAGAAAAAGAGAGGGAGCGAGGTAGAGAGGGATATAGGGAGAGAGGTAGAGAGGTAGAGAGGTAGAGAGGTAGAGAGGTAGAGAGGGAGATATGAGGACGTAAAGAGGGAGAGAGGTAGAGAGGGTGAGGGAGAGAGAGGGAGAGAGGAGGAGAGGGAGAGAGGTAGAGAGGGAGATATGAGGACGTAAAGAGGGAGAGAGGTAGAGAGGGTGAGGGAGAGCGAGGGAGAGGGGAGGAGAGGGAGAGAGGGAGAGAGGGAGAGAGGGAGATATGAGGACGTAAAGAGGGAGAGAGGTAGAGAGGGTGAGGGATAGAGAGGGAGAGAGGAGGAGAGGGAGAGAGGTAGAGAGGGAGATATGAGGACGTAAAGAGGGAGAGAGGTAAAGAAGGTCGAGAGAGAGAGGGAGAGAGGGGGAGAGGGAGAGAGGGAGAGAGGGAGAGAGGGAGAGAGGGGGAGAGGGAGAGAGGGAGAGAGGGAGAGAGGGAGATATGAGGACGTAAAGAGGGAGAGAGGTAGAGAGGGTGGGGGTGAGAGAGGGAGAGAGGGGAGAGAGAGAGGGAGAGAGTGGGGAGGGAAATAGGGAGAGAGGGGAGAGAGAGGGAGAGAGTGGGAGGGAGAAAGGGAGAGAGGGGAGAGAGAGAGGGAGAGAGGGGGAGAGAGAGAGGGAGAGAGTGGGGAGGGAGAGAGGGAGAGAGGGGGAGAGGGAGAGAGGGAGAGAGGTGGAGAGGGGGAGAGGGAGAGAGGGAGAGAGGGAGCGAGGGAGAGAGGGAGAGAGGGAGAGAGGGAGAGAGGGAGAGAGGGAGAGAGGGGGGAGGGAGAGAGGGAGAGAGGAAGAGAGAGAGAGGGAGAGAGGGAGAGAGGGAGAGAGGGAGAGAGGGAGAGAGGGGGGAGGGAGAGAGGGAGAGAGGAAGAGAGAGAGGGAGCGAGGGAGAGAGGGAGAGAGGGAGAGAGGGAGAGAGGGAGAGAGGGAGAGAGTGGGGAGGGAAATAGGAAGAGAGGGGAGAGAGAGGGAGAGAGTGGGGAGGGAGAAAGGGAGAGAGGGGGAGAGAGAGAGAGAGAGAGGGGGAGAGAGAGAGGGAGAGAGTGGGGAGGGAGAGAGGGAGAGAGGGGGAGAGGGAGAGAGTGGGGAGGGAGAGAGGGAGAGAGGGAGAGAGGGAGAGAGGGAGAGAGGGGGAGAGGGAGAGAGGGAGAGAGGTGGAGAGGGGAGAGGGAGAGAGGGAGAGAGGGAGCGAGGGAGAGAGGAGAGAGGGAGAGAGGGAGAGAGGGAGAGAGGGAGAGAGGGGGAGGGAGAGAGGGAGAGAGGAAGAGAGAGAGGAAGAGAGGGGAGAGAGAGAGGGAGAGAGGGGGAGAGAGAGAGGGAGAGAGTGGGGAGGGAGAGAGGGAGAGAGGGAGAGAGGGAGAGAGGGAGAGAGGGGGAGAGGGAGAGAGGGAGAGAGGTGGAGAGGGGAGAGGGAGAGAGGGAGAGAGGGAGCGAGGGAGAGAGGGAGAGAGGAGAGAGGGAGAGAGGAGAGAGAGAGGGAGAGGGGGAGGAGAGAGGGAGAGAGGAAGAGAGAGAGGGAGAGAGGGAGAGAGGGAGAGAGGAGAGAGGGAGAGAGGGGGGAGGGAGAGAGGGAGAGAGGAAGAGAGAGAGGGAGCGAGGGAGAGAGGGAGAGAGGGAGAGAGGGAGAGAGAGAGAGAGAGGGAGAGAGGGGGGAGGGAGAGAGGGAGAGAGGAAGAGAGAGAGGGAGAGAGGGAGAGAGGGAGACCGTGGCAGTCCAAACCTTAAATTTTCAAACCTTTAAAATGTGACGTCATTGAAAGCGAGAGAAAAAAAGAAACGAGGAGTCGGCCAGCTAAAAAAACAATTCAGCTCAGTTTTCGCACCCATGGAACTGACAGATCAAATTTCCATAAAGGAGCGCTGCGGCTTGGCTCAAGGTAACGTATACTCGTATAGATTTATATTAGCTATAAGAGAGAAATCTGAAGAACAAAGCTTTTTATACTTGAGCAATCAAGGCTGCTCTCTGCTTTCAGTTGCAGACTTTACTAACAAGATGCGAACGAATTCCCTCTCTCTCTCCCTGTCCATTCCGCTCCATCGCTCTCTCGTGCGTTTCTGGCCGCAGTTTTTAGGGAAAAAATTCAAGGCAAAGAAACTTGATAGGATTTGACAGCTCGGGTTCTCCGTAGTGCCTAATAACATGCAGGCACTGCGGAGACGCACCATCATTCCGCTTCAGTTCCGCATTTCACTTCTTGGAGAAGCTGTATCGAGCTTACTTCTGCTGTTCTATGAGTAGATTGAGCTTCAGTTTGCTTTCTTACTTTCCTTCTTTTATCTTCTGCGTCTTCTGCGTCTTCTGCGTCTTCTGCATCTTCTGCATCTTCTGCATCATCCCTTCGCCATTCTCAGTGGCTTGAGAGCTGCTGAGGCTGCCGAATTCGAGGGAAAATACTCTTTACATCCACTCTCTCACTCTCTCATCCACTCTCTCACTCTGTCTCATCCACTCTCTCACTCTCTCTCATCCACTCTCTCACTCTTTCTCTCATCCACTCTCTCACTCTGTCTCATCCACTCTCTCACTCTTTCTCTCATCCACTCTCTCACTCTGTCTCATCCACTCTTACAGTAATGTGTCTACAGTTTTCACAGGGAGAGAAAGAGGGAGAGATAGAGAGAGAAAGGAAGAAAGAGAGAGGGAGATAGAAAGAGGGAGATAGAGGGAGGGAGAGATAGAGAGAGGGAGATAGAGAGAGGGTGAGATAGAGAGGGGGAGATAGAGACGAGGAAAGAAAGGGGAGATAGGGAGGGGAGATAGAGAGGAGAGACAGGGAGGGAGAGATAGAGAGGGGAGAAGAGAGTGGAAGATAGAGAGAGGGAGATAGAAAGAGGGAGATAGAGAGGGGAGACAGAGATGGGGAGATAAAGAGGGGAAATAGGTAGGGGAGATAGAGAGGGGAGACATGGAAGGGGATAGAGAGAGAGGAGGATAGAGAGGGGAAAAAAGGGGGAGAAAGAGAGGGGAGACAGAGATGGGGAGGTAGAGAGTGGGAGACAGAGAGGAATGTAGCTTGAAAGTAAGCATGACAATAAAACAGGGGAGAAATAAGGGCTGAAGCTGCTTAGAAAAATAGCAAATAAAGGCTGGAAAAAAAGCGAACAGTATTCCTCAGCCGAAGACTACAGCGGACATCGGCTTCTCAGGAGGAAGCCTTTACAAAACAAGTAAAGCTGTTTCTTTCGCCTGCCCCTCTGATCTGCAATGATGATGTGGCTTTTTGCGATTTCCTTCCAAATCAGCTAGCAGCAAAATCTTTTAGCTAGAGAACTGTATGCTTTTTCATCTTTAAGTCGCGCCTTTCAATGCTACATCTTTACGACCTTTCTGGGAGAGTGGGAGATGAAGATGGAGGGCAAACAGAGGATGCTGTGCTTTCTCGGTTTTGACCGAGATTGGCCTGTCTTTAGGCCTAGAAATAGATGCATAAGGAGTGGAGGAGTCGAGGAAGAACAGAGATTAAGGCCATAAGACTAATAATCGGCCCCGGGGTTAGCCCATGTCTTGTGTCTCCAGCTGAAGCAGAAGAACCCATGCTTGATTTTCTTAGAAATGAGCTGGGAGGCTGGTAAAGAACATCATATTTATCGTGTCACTAGTATATTAATGCCAATTTTTTAGGGCGTAAATTGGAAATCAGAGGGCGTCTAAAGCACCAGGGGCTTTAGCACCAGGGGCTTTAGCACCAGGGGCTTTAGCACCAGGGGCTTTAGCACCAGGGGCTTTAGCACCAGGAGCTTTAGCACCAGGGGCTTTAGCACCAGGGGCTTTAGCACCAGGAGCTTTAGCACCAGGGGCTTTAGCACCAGGGGCTTTAGCACCAGGGGCTTTAGCACCAGGGGCTTTAGCACCAGGGGCTTTAGAACCAGGGGCTTTAGCACCAGGGGCTTTAGCACCAGGAGCTTTAGCACCAGGAGCGCCAGCACCACATATCTAAATATACTAAATCTCTAAGGTTTTTAAGCTTGTCCATAACGCGCTAGAGCTTATACTTATACTAATAAGCACACTAAAAGCATCAAATGATGCCTTTGCCATTAATTAACTACGGATTGGAGGAATCAAGGAGTGCTTGATTCCCATTCTTATTTGATCCAACATGTGTGGCTAAAGTAGACAAGGGTGGAGCTGGTTGTGTGGAGTTAGACTTGAACCATAGACAAAATATGCGCGAGCTAGTCTGAACATTCTTGCACGATGGAAAGAAGATTATGCTTCGCTTGTAGTCTATGGCTGTTTTGCTAAATATAGAAACATTGCGCATTACATTCTTGCACGATTGACATTCCCGCACGGAGTGCACATGCAAATTCAAGGTGTTTTTACCATAGACACTTGCATTTCTGCACGCATATGGCGACTTCCAAAGCATCCTTGCACGCTGGATCAAATAAGACAGGTCAAATAAGACAGGTAATTACCATGAAATTGACCCTTTCAAGCCTTCACTATGGCTTTCATTAATACGGAGTCTTTATTCAGCGCAGTTGAAATTTACCGCAATGCAATCTGCAACTAACATTATCCAGACCTAGTGCAGTGTTTCTGCACTAGATAAAGTAAAGAAATTTTCCTTTATAAAAGCCACGCACACTGGAACTATCAAGCAAACTGAAAACTTTATGACAATTTCAAGGTTACTTTACAGGCTATGTATGCCAGCAGACTGCACATGCGTCCCTCAGAGGTTTAGTTGGTCAGAAAAGTTTCCCAAAACGATGTTATATGTATATCAACCGATATTATAGCAGGTCAGCTGGATTTTATTAGTCTCTTCCGCAAGCAGAAATTTCCTAAACTATCGCGCGTACAAGAAAAAGTTTGCAAGGCACCTGGAAATTTGATGAAGTTGGCTGATGCGTTTTACTAGCCGACTGAATCTAAGCATTGTAAATCTTAGAGGGGGTTGCAGACTCTTTCCATATTTCATAGAGAACCCGTAAGCAAGCCAGACAGTTTAAACATCTGAACCGCAGCCTAAATAACAGTTGAATTCTCCCTTAAACTATTTTTATTAAACTTTATAGACTTAGACTTGCAAACTAATGGTAGCCTATGAAGAACACTTAAAAACTTGGAGAGTAGATGAGAGAAAAGAGAGATGAGAGGATAGGTGACACGACAGATAAAATGAGACAATATGATAGGAGAGAGGAGAGAGTAGACAGGAGAAACAGTGAAGACAGGAGAAACAGTGAAGAGAGGAGAGAGGAAAGAGGAGAGAGGAGAGAGGAGAGAGGAGAGAGGAGAGAGGAGAGAGGAGAGAGGAGAGAGGAGAGAGGAGAGAGGAGAGAGGAGAGAGGAGAGAGGAGAGAGGAGAGAGGAGAGATGAGAGAGAAGAGAAGAGTGGAGAGAGGAGAGAAGAGTGGAGAGAGGAGAGAAAAGAGGAAAGAGTAGAGAGAAGAAAGAGCTGAGAGCTGAGAAGAGACACAAGCCGTGCTCGGGTCGGATTGCTATTTTGAAGTTTTAAAAGACCCAATGGCCGGATAGAGAGGCTTCGCTGACCCGAGCTAAAATTTATACAAATCTGAAAATAAAAAAGTGAAGTGAATAATGTGGATTTTCTGTGGATTATTTCCTCAAAAGATGCTTCAAAAATAGCGTCGACGAAATCATAACTTTTGGGAAGGGGCAGGGGTGGAAAGCTTAGGGAGCGGATTAAAACGAGTGGGTCAGTTTGGCTGACAAAATGGGGATTTAGTAGGAAAAGAGTGGGGAACAAACAAAGGAGATCTGGGAGGGGGAAGGGGCAGAGAGAGATGCGGAGTGGGGTGGAGGGGATTGGCAAACAAAAATGCCAGCTGATCCCCAGATTTTGGTGAAAGCTGAGGTATAGCTAGAGAGACTTACAGGGGAAGCTCATTTGAGCTCACTCCGCACTCCGCGTTTGCTCACCGCGCTGTCCCCACTCTCTCCTCCGCTCTCTCTCTCCCTCCCCACGCATTTTTCCCAAAGCTCAATTCTGACCATCGCGTGGCCGGCGGACCCCTTACTCACTTTTTTTGGCTGAAATTGCATACAATCTATAGGAGTTGAATGCTTTCCTCTGTATGAATATGGAAATGTGTAGCTATAGAGGGGACTTATGGGGCACCCAGCGGAGTAGCTAGGGGGAGCAAGGTCTGGCAAGCATTTTGACGCCCCACTTCACAGCTGGTTTGGCGCCCCCTTCACAGCTGGTTTGGCGCCCCCTTCACAGCTGGTTTGGCGCCCCCTTCACAGCTGGTTTAACGCCCCCCCCCCCCTTCACAGCTGGTTTGGCGCCCTCCCTTCACAGCTGGTTTGGCGCCCCCTTCACAGCTGGTTTGGCGCCACCTTCACAGCTGGTTTGGCTCCCCCCTTCACAGCTGGTTTGGCGCCCCCCTTCACAGCTGGTTTGGCTCCCCCCTTCACAGCTGGTTTGGCGTCCCCTTCACAGCTGGTTTGGCGCCCCCTTCACAGCTGGTTTGGCGCCCCACTTCACAGCTGGTTTGGCGCCCTTCCTTCACAGCTGGTTTGGCGCCCCCTTCACAGCTGGTTTGGCACCCCCCTTCACAGCTGGTTTGGCGCCCCCTTCACAGCTGGTTTGGCGCCCCCTTCACAGCTGGTTTGGCGCCCTCCCTTCACAGCTGGTTTGGCGCCCCCTTCACAGCTGGTTTGGCGCCCCCTTCACAGCTGGTTTGGCGCCCCCCTTCACAGCTGGTTTGGCGCCACCTTCACAGCTGGTTTGGCTCCCCCCTTCACAGCTGGTTTGGCGCCCCCCTTCACAGCTGGTTTGGCGCCACCTTCACAGCTGGTTTGGCTCCCCCCTTCACAGCTGGTTTGGCGCCCTCCCTTCACAGCTGGTTTGGCTCCCCCCTTCACAGCTGGTTTGGCACCCCCTTCACAGCTGGTTTGGCGCCCCACTTCACAGCTGGTTTGGCGCCCCACTTCACAGCTGGTTTGGCGCCCTCCCTTCACAGCTGGTTTGGCGCCCCCTTCACAGCTGGTTTGGCACCCCACTTCACAGCTGGTTTGGCGCCCCCTTCACAGCTGGTTTGGCGCCCCCTTCACAGCTGGTTTGGCGCCCTCCCTTCACAGCTGGTTTGGCGCCCTCCCTTCACAGCTGGTTTGGCGCCCCCTTCACAGCTGGTTTGGCGCCCTCCCTTCACAGCTGGTTTGGCGCCCCCTTCACAGCTGGTTTGGCGCCCCACTTCACAGCTGGTTTGGCGCCCCCCTTCACAGCTGGTTTGGCGCCCTCCCTTCACAGCTGGTTTGGCGTCCCCTTCACAGCTGGTTTGGCGCCCCCTTCACAGCTGGTTTGGCGCCCTCCCTTCACAGCTGGTTTGGCGTCCCCTTCACAGCTGGTTTGGCGCCCCCTTCACAGCTGGTTTGGCGCCCTCCCTTCACAGCTGGTTTGGCGTCCCCTTCACAGCTGGTTTGGCGCCCCCTTCACAGCTGGTTTGGCGCCCCCCTTCACAGCTGGTTTGGCGCCCCACTTCACAGCTGGTTTGGGGCTCCCCTTCACATCTAGTTTGGCGCCCCCCTTCACAGCTGGTTTGGCGCCCCACTTCACAGCTGGTTTGGGGCTCCCCTTCACATCTGGTTTGGCGCCCCTTTCTGCCATTTTTAGCAGTTCCCAAACAACTATACTTTGGCGGTAACATTGCTGGCGCCCCTAAGATAGCGTCTCCCCCACGATGGCGCCCCTCTACAATGGAGCCCTTAGAATGGCGTTCATTTTTAAGAGCTTTATAGCAAGTGTTGCTCAGTTAAGTTTGAGGGCCGCTGAAGAAAGTTAGAAGTGGTGCGACAATATTTTTTTATTTTCTGAGCATTGTAAAGGAGGAAAGAGGTAAAACTATTAGATAAATCTATCACAACTTAAGTAGGAGGCTATACTCTCTCAAACGGTCGTGAAATCACGACTGAAAGGTTTGGGGGTTCGATTCTCGACCCAAACGGAAAAATCTGTGTCCTATATCTCTGCATTGCTTCAGTTCACCCAGCTGTAAAATGGGTGCCAGCATTAGCTGGGGTAATTGAGGCTGTGTGGCGACTCCCCAGTCCTTGGACTGAACAGCAGTACGCAGCCTTCAGATGCGCCGCAAACCAAAAAAATTCAACTTCGTTTTAACAAAAATATTTCTTCTAAAAGACAACACGATTTGGGAAAAGTATTATCATCAAGGTTAATTATAAACGTTCTAAAATGTACTTAAGGCTGAAGGTACATACACACACAGGTTTTTTTACTAGGCCTCTGCATATTGGCTTAACCAAATCCTAATACTGACATTTATGGTAAAACTGTCATCCTGTTTTCATTTTCGGATACAGCTGAGATATAACTGGGAGCGTACAAGAAAGGATTCACAGGTAAGTATAAGGTTTAATGCGTTCAACGGTTGGTTATTGGTGAATCTACAAAGCGCGGCTGTGCTGCGTATTGAAAAAAAAACATTCACAGCAGGGGTCCGCAAACTTTTTATACCTAAAGAGCCAGAAAAGAAAGGAATAGAATTGGAATAAAGGAGAGGGAAAATAAGTGGTGTAGCCAGAGAGATGAGAGGAAAGAAGATGAGAGAGGTGAGGAGAGAGGACAGTGGAGAGAGGAGAGGGAAGAGATGAGAGAAAGGACAAAAGACAAGAGACAAGAGACAAGAGACAAAAGAGAAGAGACAAGAGATGAGATAAGAGAGAAAAGAAAAAGAGCAGAGAGAAGAGAGGAGAGAGGAGACAGGTGAGAAGAGAGAGGAGAGAGTGGAGAGGAGGAGAGAGAAGAGAGGATAGTGAAGAGAGAAGAGAGGAGAGAGAAGAGAAGAGAGGAGAGAGAAGAGAAGAGAGGAGAGAAAAAGAGAGGGGAGAGGAGAGGGAGAAAGGAAAGAAAATAGAAAAGAGACGAGAGAGAGGAGAGAAAAGAGAGTGAGAGGAGAAAGGAAAGAAAAGAGAAAAGAGACGAGAGAGAGGAGAGAAGAGAGAAAAGAGACGAGAGAGAGGAGAGAAGAGAGAAAAGAGAGTAAGAGGAGAAAGGAAAGAAAAGAGAAAAGAGACGAGAGAGAGGAGAGAGGAGAGAGAGGAGCGAAAAGAGAAGAGAGAGGAGAGAGGAGAGAAAAAAGAAAAGAGAGGAGAGAGTAGAGTGGATAGAGTAGAGAGTAGAGAAAGGGCAGAGAGCAGAAGTCTGAGAAAACCCTAAGCATGCCTTATTGCGAAGGAGTCGAGGGCTGAATAGAGAGAGTTTGCCGACCCCTAAGTTACTAGGGAATTGTTTAGATAATGGAGGTGCATCGCATGTCTTCGACTGCTTATATTTCTAAGAAAAACAAAGACAGAGAAGTGATCTGAAACAATAAAAAGCAAGGATAGACGGGAGACTGTTGCTGAATTCAAGCCGGAAAATTTCACGAGGTTCGGATGGGAATAAAACTAGGCGGTTTGCAAATTTATGAAATGGGATTTTTAAGCTCGTGTTGTGTTGTTGCGGTGCGAAAGTCTACGCTGTGTTGGGTTTTGGCAATTGGATTTTATAAATATACACTTAAAGGAATGCACAGTTTAGCAATCTCTGCATTTATACCTGATCTGCAGTGTCTAACAGCACTGAAAACATTGGAATTAAAAATTAAAACAAATACTTGCAAAGTACACCAATTTTTAAAATAAAAATCTATTTCTATATACTTAAAATCGGTTGGCCAAGAAGTCAAAGTCAATGCAGCAACTTACTGTCTTTTCTTCGTCAGCGTTAGTTTGACAAAAAAGCAATCTCTAGGTATGGGGCAAGTAGTGAACGGGCAGGGGGAAGTCAGCTGATAGAGGTAGGGAAGCAGAGTTAGGGCTGAGGGGCCGGGCCAAGAGCGAGTATAAATGCTGCCTTTTAGACCGAGTTTGACTTTACCTCGCGTCCCATAGGTCTGCGAGAGTAGGATGCAGTGGCTGGGGGGGGGGTTTCCAGTGTGCCCGCCTCCCATGCATGCGGATCCCCTTCTCACTCCCGTGTGCTGGGCAATTGCTGGCCAATCGGGATTCGGTTGAGAGCAGATAGAGCAAAAATCTTTTTCCCGTTTTTATTATCGCCCTGCCGCGCAGCTGTGTGGGTGGGATTGCCTTCCATTCGCTCTCTACTTCTCCCCCTCTCTCTGGTTCTCCCTCTCTACTTCTCCACCTCTCTCTGGTTCTTCCTCTCTACTTCTCCCCCTCTCTCTGGTTCTTCCTCTCTACTTCTCCCTCCTCTCTCTGGTTCTCCCTCTCTACTTCTCCCTCCTCTCTCTGGTTATCCCTCTCTACTTCTCCACCTCTCTCTGGTTATCCCTCTCTACTTCTCCACCTCTCTCTGGTTATCCCTCTCTACCTCTCCACCTCTCTCTGGTTCTCCCTCTCTACTTCTCCCCCTCTCTCTGGTTCTCCCTCTCTACTTCTCCCTCCTCTCTCTGGTTCTCCCTCTCTACTTCTCCCTCCTCTCTCTGGTTATCCCTCTCTACTTCTCCCTCCTCTCTCTGGTTCTTCCTCTCTACTTCTCCCTCCTCTCTCTGGTTCTTCCTCTCTACTTCTCCCTCCTCTCTCTGGTTCTTCCTCTCTACTTCTCCCTCCTCTCTCTGGTTATCCCTCTCTACTTCTCCACCTCTCTCTGGTTATCCCTCTCTACTTCTCCACCTCTCTCTGGTTATCCCTCTCTACCTCTCCACCTCTCTCTGGTTCTCCCTCTCTACTTCTCCACCTCTCTCTGGTTCTCCCTCTCTACTTCTCCCTCCTCTCTCTGGTTCTCCCTCTCTACTTCTCCCTCCTCTCTCTGGTTATCCCTCTCTACTTCTCCCTCCTCTCTCTGGTTCTTCCTCTCTACTTCTCCCTCCTCTCTCTGGTTCTTCCTCTCTACTTCTCCCTCCTCTCTCTGGTTCTCCCTCTCTACTTCTCCACCTCTCTCTGGTTCTCCCTCTCTACTTCTCCCCCTCTCTCTGGTTCTTCCTCTCTACTTCTCCCCCTCTCTCTGGTTCTCCCTCTCTACTTCTCCACCTCTCTCTGGTTCTCCCTCTCTACTTCTCCACCTTTCTCTGGTTCTCCCTCTCTACTTCTCCCTCCTCTCTCTGGTTCTCCCTCTCTACTTCTCCCCCTCTCTCTGGTTCTCCCTCTCTACTTCTCCCTCCTCTCTCTGGTTCTCCCTCTCTACTTCTCCCTCCTCTCTCTGGTTCTTCCTCTCTACTTTTCCCTCCTCTCTCTGGTTCTTCCTCTCTACTTCTCCCTCCTCTCTCTGGTTATCCCTCTCTACTTCTCCACCTCTCTCTGGTTCTTCCTATTTACTTCTCCACCTCTCTACTTCTCCCCCTCTCTCTGGTTCTCCCTATTTACTTCTCTCTCCTGTCTACTTCTCTCTTTTCTTTCTTTTTTTCTCCTCTCTCTACTTCTCCCTCTATCTCTCTCTCTGTCTCTCTCTCTCTCTCTCTCTCTCTCTCTCTCTCTGTCTCTCTCTCTCTCTCTCTCTCTCTCTCTCTCTCTCTCTCTCTCTCTCTCTCTCTCTCTCTCTCTCTCTCTCTCTCTCTCTCTCTCTCTCTCTCTCTCTCTCTCTCTCTCTTTCTGATTCTTTCTCCCCACAGCCCTCGCAGTTTTCTGCCTGTACTTATAAATCCCAGTTTAGTTTGCTCTGAGCAGATACAGAGTAACAAACGCCAAAACAATACTTAAAACGAGGAATGTGCAGATATAAAAAATCTACAAGTTGTACGGATGAATATTATTTTTGCATCCATTTTGAAAGCCTGAATCCCCGTAGCGGTGCAGAATGTTACAAAACTGCCTCTCTTCTGTGTCTGTTTTATTTCTGCAGGGCAAGGTTTCCTCCGCGGCTCGTACTATACCTGTGTGCAGTGCGAAGCTTTTACTGCAGAAGATATGCCTCAATACCTAAAACGCGAATCTACTCTGGAAATCGGGAATTGATTTATTTGGCCTCTGAAAATGGACTCCTTCTCTACCTAAAATAAGAAAAAAAAGCATCTGGGATTAGTTTATACAGATTTTAACAAAGTTTTACTGGATGTATTTACAAGCCAATAACAGGCCTTACATGTGGCATATAGATTAAATTTTTTGCCAACTATTATTATTGTGTGCACTGTGTCTTTTCAAAGTAATAAATAAAGTTAACAAAATTGCGCAAAAAACTATTTTTGCGAGTGGCATCGGGTGTATTTCTAGAGGCTGGGGTACCGTAGTAAGTCATTCTGCGATGGGCATGTGGGATTACTGGAAACGGTACAGCCACAGGTAGACTGACCTGGTCCCTGAACAGCTCAACATTCTTCGAAAATTCCCCTCAACAGTCACCCCAACATTCCCCCCAACATTCCCCCCAACATTCCCCCCAACATTCCCGCAAACATTTCCCCCAACATTCCCCCAACATTCCCCCAACATTCCCCCCAACATTCCCGCAAACATTTCCCCCAATTTGCACCAACATTCCCTCAACATTCCACCCAAAATTGTACCAACATTCCCCCAAAATTCCCCCCAAAATTGCACCAACATTCCCTCAACATTCCCCCCAAAATTGCACCAACATTCCCTCAACATTCCCCCCAATTTGCACTAACATTCCCTCAACATTCCCCCAAAATTGCACAAACAATCCAACAAACAGTCCAACAATGCAACAAACAATCCAACAAACAGTCCAACAATGCAACAAACAATCCAACAAACAGTCCAACAATGCAACAAACAATCCAACAAACAGTCCAACAAACAATCCAACAATCCAACAAACGATCCAACAAACGATCCAACAAACAATCCAACAAGTCCAACAAACAATCCAACAAGTCCAACAAACAGTCCAACAAGTCCAACAAACAGTCCAACAATGCAACAAACAATCCAATAAAAAATCCAACAAACAATCCAACAAACAGTCCAACAAAAATTGCATCACAAGTCACTGAATAATCCCAGTCAAAAGCATTCCTACAACAGCCATTTTGCCAGTCCATGACCTGTAGTGTACGAGGTGCAGTACTGAAGCAAACCAAGTCAGAGTTAGGTTACGCATCAGATGTCGCTGCTATAGCAGTAGTCACAAAACTAGCAAGGTTAATGGGTTGGCTGGCAAAGTACCGGTTGACCTCCCCAGCCAAGCCATCAGTCCTAAATTACTTTTTATGACTGTCCTCCAAGCCTGCTTGTTCAGTTCAGTTTGCACCAAGTATTATGATATTGGGTAGGTCGGGGGCACAGGGTCGCATAGAGGGAGGCAGAAGGGGGGTAGAGACGGGGTAAGAAGTAAAAAAGCAGAGTCTCTGAGATCCGACCAGAGGGACGAAAATATCGATGCCGAAATTTCCTTTCAGCTTGGAAGAAAATGGAACACAAGACGGTATTACCTGATTGCGACCCCAGCTGCAACTGCCTCTAAAACTCAATTATGTCTATGGCTTATGGTTTTGGGGGCTCGGGCAGCCTCGGGAAGGCTTAGAGAATTCTGTTTTATTGCTACCACAGCAACTTCCCTCTTGCTGTATTTCATTGAATTCCTTTTAGCATTCTTTAGGTTCCCTTCAGGTCTGGACTGAGTTCCCTTCCCGATCCCTGACTGAGTTCCCTTCCCGATCACTGACTGAGTTCCCTTCCCGATCCCTGACTGAGTTCCCTTCCCGATCCCTGACTGAGTGCCCTTCCCGATCACTGACTGAGTTCCCTTCCCGATCCCTGACTGAGTTCCCTTCCCGATCCCTGACTGAGTTCCCTTCCCGATCCCTGACTGAGTTCCCTTCCCGATCCCTGACTGAGTTCCCTTCCCGATCACTGACTGAGTTCCCTTCCCGATCCCTGACTGAGTTCCCTTCCCGATCACTGACTGAGTTCCCTTCCCGATCTCTAACTGAGTTCCCTTCCCGATCCCTGACTGAGTTCCCTTCCCGATTCTCGACTGAGTTCCCTTCCCGATCTCTAACTGAGTTCCCTTCCCGATCTCTAACTGAGTTCCCTTCCCGATCTCTAACTGAGTTCCCTTCCCGATCCCTGACTGAGTTCCCTTCCCGATCACTGACTGAGTTCCCTTCCCGATCTCTAACTGAGTTCCCTTCCCGATCCCTGACTGAGTTCCCTTCCCGATTCTCGACTGAGTTCCCTTCCGATCTCTAACTGAGTTCCCTTCCCGATCTCTAACTGAGTTCCCTTCCCGATCTCTAACTGAGTTCCCTTCCCGATCCCTGACTGAGTTCCCTTCCCGATTCTCGACTGAGTTCCCTTCCCGATCTCTAACTGAGTTCCCTTCCCGATCTCTGACTGAGTTCCCTTCCCGATCCCTGACTGAGTTCCCTTCCCGATTCTCGACTGAGTTCCCTTCCCGATCTCTAACTGAGTTCCCTTCCCGATCTCTGACTGAGTTCCCTTCCCGATTCTTGACTGAGTTCCCTTCCCGATCTCTGACTGAGTTCCCTTCCCGATCCCTTACGAATCTTTACGAATCTTGGCAATTTCCAAAAAAATCTGCAACAAGGCCGAGAAAGCACTTCTTTTGCAAGCGTTCAACAGCTGCTGCCTCTCACAGCAATTGGAACCAATTAAAATGACGCAGGTGCAGAAAAAAATTAAACAATGACTCTATGAAATGATAAACACAGCAAGAGAAGCGACAAGAGAAAAAGAGGCAAACGAAAGACATTGAATTTGTGGAAATTAATTTTCACATAGTACAGTGCTGCATCTGCATCATGATATCTGCATCATGATATCTGCATCATGATATCTGCATCATGATATCTGCATCATGATATCTGCATCATGATATCTGCATCATCTTCTGCATCATCATCATCTGCATCATCATCTTCTGCATCATGATATCTGCATCATCATCATCTGCATCATCATCATCTGCATCATCATCATCTGCATCATCATCATCTGCATCATCATCATCTGCAGCATCCTATTCTGCATCATCATCATCTGCATCATCATCATCTGCATCATCATCATCTGCATCATCATCATCTGCATCATCATCATCTGCATCATCATCATCTGCATCATCATCATCTGCATCATCATCATCTGCATCATCATCATCTGCATCATCATCATCTGCATCATCATCATCTGCATCATCATCATCTGCATCATCATCATCTGCATCATCATCATCTGCATCATCATCATCTGCATCATCATCATCTGCATCATCATCATCTGCATCATCATCATCTGCATCATCATCATTATCTGCATCATATTTACAACGCCATAATAACAGACACGACAACTGTCAGAGAATCTTCTGCATCTGAGCTTCCAGGTAGATGGGGGAAATAATGGATTCGGTCAGTGTTCAATATTCGGTTTCTAGCTTACACTTTATTACATTCAGGAATGTGGACTGTAGAGTGCGTGTTGTAAAAATACAAGACTGAATTCTAAGACATTTAATAATGCACTTTTGCTGAATTATTGTCATTAGCACAACCTGAATGACTTCGGTTCCAATTTTTAGCACAACTTTCAGACGACTCGCAATACAATGATATTGTATTTTTTAGATCAAATTTTTGACAGTTGTTGTCAAGCAGATATTCGATTCGAACAAAATACTAAAATGTTAACTGATATTTTCGAATTTCGAAATCTAGATGTACCTCATGGTCATGCATCATCAGTTTTTTTGGTACAAATTCAGACGCGACACTTTGAACGCGTCATGCAACGAAGTGGCTACAGTGTGTCTCCAGGTGCTTCTTTCTATATATACGTAGCAAAAGGTAGCCATTTTCGACAACTGTTGTTCTTGAAACACACTGAATGCAGCTGCAAAGATACAAATTATAGCAGAGTTTTCGAATTTGGCTTGCAGCCTTGACTACTGCTGGGATCGGCGGAGCACAAAGAATCCCGCCAACACATCCAGACACCTACCTGGGGTCACTGCCGCCTCTCGCTTTGGCTTGGCCATTCCGTGAATAATGGCGAAAGCATTCCTTCGATCTGCATTCAGCAGATGTGCGCGATAATTTAAACATGGAATGCTCTCCGGAGAATGCATAGCGCTGAATGGGGCTTTCTATAGCGTTCTTTATCAGCCTCTCGGTCATTTCTAAGAAAATCCAGTTTAGAGCGTCCTCATCCGTGCCACTGTAGGGGACCACCCTACGGAAGCTGCCATCCCACGGCCTTTATGAATAGGCAAAGACAGTCCCCAGCAGGGGCGTCGCCACCGGGGGGGGGGACAGGGGGACATGTCCCCCCCAGTAAAAGATATGGGAGGGCATGCCAATGCTTTTGTCCCCCCCCCCATCCAACTTTGTGTCCCGTTATGGAAATTAATAATTTTGCTACAGGGTAACAAAATATAGCGCCTGCGGCGCCAAAATGAGTGCCTGCGGAGCTAAAATGAGTGCCCGCGGCGCTAAAATGAGTGCCCGCGGCGCTAAAATGAGTGCCTGCGGCGCTAAAATGAGTGCCCGCGGCGCTAAAATGAGTGCCTGCGGAGCTAAAATGAGTGCCCGCGGCGCTAAAATGAGTGCCTGTGGCGCCAAAATGAGTGCCCGCGGCGCTAAAATGAGTGCCTGCGACGCTAAAATGAGTGCCTGCGACGCTAAAATGAGTGCCCGCGGCGCTAAAATGAGTGCCCGCGGAGCTAAAATGAGTGCCCGCGGCGCTAAAATGAGTGCCCGCGGAGCTAAAATGAGTGCCTGCGGAGCTAAAATGAGTGCCCGCGGCGCTAAAATGAGTGCCTGTGGCGCCAAAATGAGTGCCCGCGGCGCTAAAATGAGTGCCTGCGACGCTAAAATGAGTGCCTGCGACGCTAAAATGAGTGCCCGCGGCGCTAAAATGAGTGCCTGCGACGCTAAAATGAGTGCCTGCGACGCTAAAATGAGTGCCCGCGGCGCTAAAATGAGTGCCTGCGGCGCTAAAATGAGTGCCTGCGGCGCAAAAATGATTGCCTGTGGCGCTAAAATGAGTGCCCGCGGCGCTAAAATGAGTGCCTGCGGCGCTAAAATGAGTGCCTGCGGCGCTAAAATGAGTGCCTGCGGCGCTAAAATGAGTGCCTGCGGCGCTAAAATGAGTGCCTGCGGCGCTAAAATGAGTGCCTGTGGCGCCAAAATGAGTGCCTGCGACGCTAAAATGAGTGCCTGCGGCGCTAAAATGAGTGCCTGCGGCGCTAAAATGAGTGCCTGCGGCGCTAAAATGAGTGCCTGCGGCGCTAAAATGAGTGCCTGCGGCGCAAAAATGATTGCCTGTGGCGCTAAAATGAGTGCCTGCGGCGCTAAAATGAGTGCCTACGGCGCTAAAATGAGTGCCTGCGGCGCTAAAATGAGTGCCCGCGGCGCTAAAATGAGTGCCTGCGGCGCTAAAATGAGTGCCTGCGGCGCTAAAATGAGTGCCTGCGGCGCTAAAATGAGTGCCTGCGGCGCTAAAATGAGTGCCTACGGCGCTAAAATGAATGCCTGCGGCGCTAAAATGAGTGCCTGTGGCGCTAAAATGAGTGCCTGCGGCGCCAAAATGTACAAAAATAATATGTACATGTACATGTAGCATTCTTGGCTTTGTCCCCCCCACCATAAAATCCATGGCGACGCCCCTGCTCCCTGGCCATGATGATGAGGATCGTGTTTGAGCTGGTCGGGAAGTTGCCCTGTGACCGAAGCTGGGATCCTTTGTGGCTGTGACTGACGAAAATCCCAGCGTGCTAGGCTACTAAGAGTGGTACGAGGGAACCTGAACTCACTGGTTTCCTAATGTTCAGTGTGAGAAGGGTCCTGCGAAGTCTGTCCATTGCGATGCTTCCAACCTTCCAATGCCATCTCTGCCACTCACAATCCCGCACTCACAGCGCCGGCCACCTGTTCACGGCTTTCTACAGCTTTCTTAAGCTTCAACGCCTGCTTAGCAAGTCATTGAAGTTTAAATGAGGAAAATTAGAAAAGTAGTAAGCTTAATAATAGTAGTAAGTACAGCTCGGTTAATAGATTCTCTATTAAGTAATTTAAAATGTTAATTACAGTAAACGTAGACTCAGTCTCTGTATAGCGATAAGCAAAGTGCAAACACAAGCTCCAAAGTGAGCCAAGCAGATGATGACAGACAGGAGCAGACTCAGACTCACAGGAGGCAGAATGCAGAAAGAGAAAGAGAGAGAGAGAGAGAGAGAGAGAGAGAGAGAGAGAGAGGGAGAGAGAGAGAGGGAGAGAGGGAGAGGGAGAGAGGGAGAGGGAGAGAGAGAGGGAAAGAGAGAGAGAGGGAGAGAGGGAGAGGGAGAGAGGGAGAGGGAGAGAGAGAGAGGGAAAGAGAGAGGGAGAGAGAGGGGGATAGAGAGGGAGAGAGAGAGAGAGAGAGAGAGAGAGAGAGAGAGAGCACGTCGCAGGCCGGGAGGCGGCTAAAAGCGAGTTGATGATGATGCTGGCTGATGTTGCGGCAGGGACTGCCAGGCTTTTTGAGGCTGATGCCGGTTGTTCCCCAGTAGGATCAGTGCCATAGATGACGCTGCTGGCACGGTCCGGCCAATAGACGTCCAGGACTCAAAAGGATTCGTGAAGGATTCGAGTCCCAAAGCTGATCACGTGATGCTCTCTAAGGTCGTTGCCATGACGATCCCTAGCCCTCTGATTGGCAATGTATGGCCTCCGGTCTCTGACGTCACCGACATAGCTGTTTCTAAAAATAGGATTATATCACGTGTGGGTCAAGCGTAGAACAATGAGGGTAAAGGAAGATTTGGAGGGGGTGGGAGCACGGATGATTGCCTACACTATGTCTATAGACACGACGTGTGCATTTGGCTAGGAAAAAGAACCACAGGGAAGACAATTCTTACGTAAATGATCGCTACAAGTAGCAATAGACGAGAATATAGATTGGCGGGGGAGGAGGCAACAATTCTGACGACAGAATTGCGTGAGCAGTTGGGGGTACACTTGTAGGGGAAAGAGGGAGTTGATCATGAGTGATGTGCACTATGTAGGTGTATGTAACGCGTAGAAATAAAAGCTAGCAAGTATAAATCGGAAAGGTGTGAGAGTAAAAACTATAGAGAACATTAACAGGAGGCACTAAACTAGGGGAAGATGACGTAAATAATGCAGAAAATATGGGAAAGAGGCATATAAATGTATTCTAGATAATTCTGCTAAGTGAAAATAGAGAGAATAAGAAAAGCAATAGACTTATGCAAATATATTGAGACAGCGACACAGGGGGATTATAAGGGAATCAAGGGGAATTACATAAGATCAGTCGCAAAACCATGCGGATCTAATCGAGGTGCATCAGACAGTAAGGCTACAGAGGGGAGTTTTATACGAGAGACAGCAGCGGGGGCAGGGAGCCGGCGCGGCCGCATCTCCCCGACGCCGAAGCCTCTGGTCTGAGCGTGAGCGGAGATGCCCGAAACAAAAAATGAATGGGCCCCCCTGCAACGCGGACCGTGGTTGCAACATGCTACACATATGTAGAAAAAATTGGCGGGCTGTTGTTTGATTTTGAAAGTGTTCAACAAATGCGTACATGTACATCGTCGTAGCCTGGCAATCCACACGAGCTTTTTACTACGTTACAGGTGATATTGGCTGAGAAAACCATAGATTTTCAGCACGTTGTCTGAAAAACTTGTAAACGAGATTGTTTAGTCTCACAATTTTGTTGCTTAGAAGTATGTGCTGTTGATCATGAGTTCTGACAGCGGATACCATATTCAATCCTAGAAAGTAACTCTTATTCGTTAAGAATGATGACATGTATATGTACATTACCACGCACAATCTTAGTTTATCTATACAGCTTACTTTAGAAGTGGGGTATGCAATTCGGGTTAAGATCTAGAGTTATGACGCGAAACTTCGAAAAAGTTAAGCGTTTAAAGTATTTCGAAACAGAGAAAATCTACTGTCTTTAATCTAAACCTAATCTAATTCTAAAATCAGATATTTGTTTTAACTCTTTAAGGCTTTAACTAGCTACGACTGCAAAAATACGATTTTTCCTAGAATCAGAGTTTTTAAAACGCCAAACCGGTTTATAAATTAAGAATCTGGTTAGAAGAAACTGCAAAAATACGATTTTCCCTAGAATCAGAGTTTTTAAAACGCCAAACCGGTTTATAAATTAAGAATCTGGTTAGAAGAAATCAAACCAAACAACCAAACCATACAAAGCCGAGGCTAATTCATAATGTTAGTAGCAAAAATGAGCAATGCTTGGACTTTGACTTTGATCTATCTTGTTCGTGTTCTAAAGAACGATATATTTTTGTTACTTTCGTAGATGTCTGTATCATATGGTATGGTCCCAGGTCAACTCGGTGTCGTTGACAACTGACAAGACATTTCGGTGACAAAAACTTCGTGACAACTTGACTTGAGACTTTTCGGTGATACTGGTGGTGGTGGTCAATTCAGTGACAAGCTTTTTTTAGACTTGATTTTAATTTTCGTTGGTAATAGATAGAGAAACTGCAGTAGTTTTTTATAAACTGCTTTCTAATTACTTGAAATCCAGTGTTCCACCGTAAGGAGGGTCCATGTACCATAGCTGTAGTTGTAAGCAAAACTACGGGTTATTCCAATTCTCCCCAATATTACCATATTCCCATAGGGCATAGGCATAGTTCCTGTAGACATAGCCATAGTTTTACCAAAAAGTCTAGAAAACAAAATATTTTAACTCAAGAAGATAACCTGGTGCTTAAACAACTATAAATTAAGTTTGAAAATAAAAAAAACACTCGATTGCCTATGTAAAATAATATTTTTTTTCTTTTTATAGAACAACAATACTTAGCCTAATTGCTACTAAAAGAACTAATGCTAAACTTTTTCATATAAATAAAAATTATAGTTTGCTAGTTTTTTATTGTACTTTTTAGGTATATTTTAAAAGTTTTTAAGTTGATAATACAGTTTACTAAAGTATCTTTGTTTTATTGTACCTGTTTCAAATGTTTTTTTTTAATTTTTTAAAATTAGGCCTAATATACAGCTATGGAAATCTATGGAATGTGATAGCAACTACTATCATAGTTGTAGCTGTAAGAGTAGCTAGGCCTAGTTACCATAGGTGTATCCATAGCTGCTATAGGCATCTATTTTACTATATTTGCCATAGGATACCATAGCTATAGCTATGACTATAGCAAAAGATTATTGAAATCAAGCTAGTCAAGCTGCATGTGTTTCCTTTATACTTTATGGCAACTTCTTGTCATACCCAAGTAAGGAGGCATATTAGAGATACAGGGAAGCTGATAATTGCAGTTCTTGTCCTAGGTCTATGAAAATTACCTGCAATCTGCAAACAAATTGCCCACCAAGTCCCAAGATTTGTCTATGCAGGAGATTTGCCTACCATGAATTTCCCACCAAGATTTGCCTATAGGCTGCAGTGCATTTTGCCTATGGTCACAAGTTTTTTTCTATTGCCTGTGAGCAAATTGCTGCCAAGTTTTTTCCCACCAGGTTTGCCTATAATGCTTTTTTTCCTA
Source organism: Macrostomum lignano (assembly GCA_002269645.1). Classification (NCBI taxonomy): domain Eukaryota; kingdom Metazoa; phylum Platyhelminthes; family Macrostomidae; genus Macrostomum; species Macrostomum lignano. The sequence continues at coordinate 390,046 of NIVC01000206.1, read as the reverse complement.
TAGCACATTTGGCAGCTATATTCTGTCTGCAATGTCTCCTTCCCTAAAATGCATTTGATATACAATTACTATCAAAATGTTTAATTGGGTCTTTATTAAGACTTACTAAGTATTAAGGAGGCAATGCAGACAAAATCTGCCACGTGGCCAAATGCACTGTAAAAAAAGCATTGTTGGCAAACCTTAGTAGGAAAAAGCTTGGTAGGCAATTCACTTGCAGGCAAAATGCATTGCAGGAAAAGCTCAATGGGCAAATCTTGGCAGACAAATCTCAATAGGCAAATCTCCTACAAGGCAAATCTTGGTGGGCAATTCATCTATGGGCATTTCTCATGCTTTAGGCTTCCTCTTGTCCCACATATATATAATCTAATTGCTACTAGGCCTAGTTATTGCTGCAAATCAACATGACAACTCAAAACAGGCAACAAACTCTATACAATTGCAAATTGCAATATAGCAGTCATAATTCTAGGCCTAGGCCTAATATATTATATGCATAATTACAATGTTAGACACCTAATAGAAGCAATTTAAATTTCCATTTGTAGCCAATTAAATGATGTCTATTATATTATTACATTTAAATTCTATCAGAGTGCATACAATAGAAAAAAAATAATTAAGCTTAATTGAAAGTAAAAAACAAAGCATCAAAGAATTGTTATTGACTCAAGTAAAAACAATTTAAGCCATTGGATATGAATGGCATGCTACTATAATATAATTTCATGCTATCAAATGCACTCAAATAAAATATTAATGATAGGCCTAGTGTACAATTTTTTTATTTATTAAAAGAAGTTTAAAATCAAGTCTAAAAACCTTGTTATTGAATTGACCACTAGTGTCATTATAGTGTCCTAAGTTGTCACCAAAGTTATTATCATTGAAATGTTTTACTACCAAATTGACCTAGGATTATCTATATTACCTGGTATATTTATATTTATCCATTTATTTTTGTAGATAATAACATCTTCTTTTAAAAAAGCTGCCTAGCAAAGCAATTAGCCCTAGGCCTAGCCACCTAAGAATTTTTTTCTTCACTTTTTTATAGCAAAAGTAAGAAAAAACTTTGTACTTATATAATATACATAATATAATACTATGGAATAATTGACAAAAATTATAAGCTATTTGCTCATATAAGTTGAAAAACTATAAAAGTAAAGACTTCACTGAGGGTCCCATGTAGTGATAAGACCGAATAAAGATTTTTGCAAGTTTTTGAAACCAAATCCTAGTGTCCAAAAATTTCCAAATCCAAATATTCAAATATGTTACCAAAGATAAGCAAAAAGTAATAAGGTAAATAGTAGGAGTAACTATGACACTTTTAAGTAACAAAAGTGCCTCAACATCTAATTAATGATCTAAGTAAGCAACGTCTATTTTTTAAGTGAAATTCAAGTGAAATTGCAAGAATTAAAACTTAGTAGAGAGTAAGTAAGTTTGAATTGAACATAATTCTTATACAACTAATCTAGCTAATTCTAATTACTAATACTGACATTACATTTGTGTTCTTGAGAACATTTTTAAAGAACACAATGGTATATTATAAGTCTGTGCATTTGCATTAAAAAAATCAACTAATGATTGCACTGAAGAATCAGTCCTTCCTCTTCTTACTGTCTGTGCCCTGAACCATAGTTGACATCATGCTAGTGCTAGTGCACCTTGAACTCTGATGCAAAGGCCCCCTGACTGGGGAATCTGTGGACTCAACAGGTTCTAGCACTCCTTCTGCAGAGTTTGAAGTCAATTTGATGCACAGCCCTGCCTTCTATGGCTTCCTTTGAGTGAGACAAAGCAGACAAAAACAGACTTGAACAGATCATCCATCTTCTGGAAAAGGACATGAATCAGAGTTTCATCCCTTTGAAAAAGAAGTTCAAACTTCTTGTACTATTGCAGTGCATCCTAAAGAAATTGGAGTTTCAGGAGTGTGGTCTTGTTTGTAGTTGCAAGCTTTAGTTGCAACTTGTTCTCCATGTCTTGATTGGAATCATCTGGAGCTTGGCTGAAGTGTTCAAAAGCAGGCCACACGACAAGAAGCTGACTGATGACTGGATGCATCTACAACCAGCGGGTCTCAACTGGCTGGAATAGAGAAAGTTCCAGAATTTGTAACTCTTGTTGAATCACTTCAATACTCTTCCTTTGTTTGGTATAGCAAAGTAGTTGAAGATGTATTTGGCAAATTTCTCTTTTTCTCCCAGTGCAGTGATAGCATACTTGGTCGCATTGTCCACATGGTAGGGAGCAACCACCAAGATCGAGAATATGTTGAAGCTGGGTTCCTTTTGTAGTTTTGCAATTATGTACTACCCTTTTCACTTCTCATGGTATTAAGCAAATAGTAATGACTTCTTTCTTATCTAGATCTAAATGGCATACTAGAAAGGCAACAAAGGACCTATTTCTGCTTGTTTTCTCATTGAGAAAAACCAAGAATGGGCATTTTGATAGCTTCTCAATTAGCATTGCCATAAATTCTGGTTCTAGTGCTTCAATAGTCAGGTATATCACTTTCATCCTGCCAAACAAAAAGTCTTGCAATTGATAAATCAGGAAACATTCTCCTAAAAGCAACTACAGAGTCAGAGCTAGATGCAAAAGAAAAGTTGTGCTCCACCTGTTGAATGACCCAAATGAGCTCAGACTGCAAAATGTCTTTTTGGTGCTTTGTAAAATTGCTATTTGGAGTTGCTATAAAGAAGAAGCATTACTATCCAGGCTTTATTTAGGAATAATAATGAACTATGTCATTTTTTCATTAAAAAAGTTTGAAAAAACTGAGATTTACAAAAAATATGTGCTTGTGGCAGACAAGTGCAAGTGCACCTTATATGTGGCCATTTAGGTGCCCTTGCACCCACCTGCTCATCACGCCACATCTGTGTGCCACCAACCCTGGAGATTAAAAGTGGGGGACCAGGGGTCACTACCCTCTTCATGCTTTTGTATTTTTAAAGTTAAAGAAAATTAGTTGGGGCCTATGTTCTAGCAAGTTGTCATAGGGCTCTGTCTCTCTATAAAATTTCAACTGCTAACACCAAAGTTGTCATAGGGGTGTTCCCGTACAATATAAAATCCCACCATTGTAACCAAAGTTGTTACAGGGGGGATTCTTCCTTCTTAATAATTTCTCACTGCTGTTACCAAGCTGTGCTAGGGGTGTTTCCTGTGCACCTAGAATACCACTAAATGCTACCAAAGTTGTAATAAAGGTATTTCTCCTTAACAATTCTACTGGTTATTAATTGTCTTTCTACTGATAGCGCATGTACTTCTATTGGTAGCATATGTACTTCTATTGTACTTTCTGGCCTGAGCGGTCTATTGGCACTGTCTATTCTATTCCTATACTTCCCCTAAAATATTATTCTCTCAGTCCTGGGCGTTCCCTGGATCAGAGGGTCACAGCTTATGCTCCTTTTCTGCCCTGAGGCGATCTTCTCTTGCTATGAAGCGGTTCTTCTGCCCTGAGGCGAATTCACTATTGTTTTCCTGCCCTGAGGCGATTTCTTGCTTTTAGCGGTCTTGAACTCTCCCAATGCAGGGGTTTTGCTATAGAAATGAATAAGTCACTTTGAACAATTTTCTGATCAAGTTTTAGCTACTGTTAGAACACACGGAAAGCACTAGTTGATTTCTTGGCCCACTCAGGGCTTCTATTTATACTAGAGACTCTCATCAAGTCAAACAAATAATTGTGAAAAATATTTTTGTAAATCACAACATTTAAACAAAATACTAGTAATTTCTTTTTAGCGCGGATTTGAACTAAAGTTTCTAAGAAAACGAGTTACTATTAGCACTATCATACAGTATCATACTATTATTAATGCACTGTCTCAAATGTATCAAATGTCATTAAAAATACAAAGCCAAATGCAATATATATATATATATATATATATATATATATATATATATTTGAATTCTTAATTACCTAATATTTTGTTTTAGATGTACTTGAATTTTTGATTAAAATGTTAAAAAATGTAAGATATAAAAAGACAAAAAGAACTTTTATTGCTTACCAATTTAAAAAAACAGGGTATCTTTTTACTTAGGGCAATAAGATTTATTAAATAAAATAGACAAGATACTAAAGCATATCTTTCAAAATCTTACTGAAGTTGTTAATAAAAATTGTTTAAAAGTAATTTTTTAAATTGACCTTTAAATCACATTTTTATATTTTTATACTTTGCTATATTGCATTTTTAACATAGCATAGCTTGCACTGTACTGCACCTCTACACTGCTACAGTGTGGTTTCTGCATTGATTGTGCTGACGTATTGATCTAAGAAGGCTTCTGTGTGCCAGAATTTTTCTAGGCAGAAGGACATCATTTTGAGTGTGGCCTAGGCTTTAGGTTTTTTCTTAAGATGCAATTTTTACAACCCAGAATGCAATTTTCTTCCCTTTTAGGAAGCAAAAAGGAAAAACCAGATGATATATTCTATTAGACCTACTTGAGGAGAATATAATTTACATTCTTTTAACTTGAGGCCATGGCTCTCCTCTGCTCAAGGGGTTGGAGAATGGCATTGCTGCCATTCATTTTTTAGCAGTTCCATTGAATGCGTTTGCTAGCCTAATTAGACAGGGGGTCTGAGAAAGAAAAATATTAAATTATAGTGGGCAAACATGTATTGTTTGTAGTAAAATAATTTATAAATGTATTTATTTAAAATCTAAAATCAGTTGTCTTTAGCTTTTTCATGCTTCTGTTCTAGCTCCTATTGCTAGACGCTAGTTGAGCATTTATTATATAAATATCATTTTCATACACTGGTTCATTGTCACTGGTTATTGTCTTGATCAGAAAATCGAATCCAGAAAATGTTTATTATTGTACTACAATTAATATGAAAGTTTTTTAGTGAATTAAGCATTTAACAATATTGGATTAACCTTGAAAGCTTAAAAATATTATGCTATTAAAAATCACTTGTTAATATGAATACTCACGCTGTACTCAATTACTATTAACACCATTACAGACAATGCAATCATTGCCAAGACTGCTAGACTCTAGCTGGCGTCTCTCACGCCTTTCATCCCGTTGCTTAGCAACGGCGCCACGACCGTTTCACTATCAGGACGTGATGGAGATGACCCGACCGGCAGACAGTGATACGCCTTACAAAAAGCTAACCACCGACTATGTGTGCACCAGCGAGCATTTGGGCAAGAAAATTCTGCACGTTGATGGCAAAGCGCTGACCCTGCTTGCTCAAACTGCCATGGTTGACATTGCTCACCTGTTGCGGCCGGGCCATCTTCAGTCTCTGGCCAACATTCTGAAAGATTCCGAGGCGTCTAAGAATGACAAATTTGTGGCTTTAGAACTGTTAAAGAATGCCAACATTGCCGCTAATATGGTGCTGCCTGGCTGTCAGGACACCGGCACCGCCATTGTCATTGGCAAGAAGGGTCAATACGTTATGACGCATTGCGCTGATGATGCTAGCGCTTTGAGTCATGGCGTCTATAATACCTATACGGGCACTAATCTGCGCTACTCTCAGGTGCGAAACAGATTTTATTATAATTATATTCATTTGGCAGGGTGCAGCCGCGATATAGATTTATAACTCTCTTCAATACAGCTACTTCTGTAATAATAGATCCTCAAAGTACAGCTTCTGTTCTAATAGATCCTCAAAGTACAGCTTCTGTACTAATAGATCCTCAAAGTACAGCTTCTGTTCTAATAGATCCTCAAAGTACAGCTTCTGTTCTAATAGATCCTCAAAGTACAGCTTCTGTTCTAATAGATCCTCAAAGTACAGCTTCTGTTCTAATAGATCCTCAAAGTACAGCTTCTGTACTAATAGATCCTCGAATTACAGCTTCTGTACTACTAGATCCTCAAAGTACAGCTTCTGTACTAATAGATCCTCAAAGTACAGCTTCTGTTCTAATAGATCCTCGAATTACAGCTTCTGTTCTAATAGATCCTCGGAGTACAGCTTCTGTACTAATAGATCCTCAAAGTACAGCTTCTGTACTAATAGATCCTCAAAGTACAGCTTCTGTACTAATTGATCCTCGAAGTACAGCTTCTGTACTAATAGATCCTCGAAGTACAGCTTCTGTACTAATAGATCCTCGAAGTACAGCTTCTGTACTAATAGATCCTCAAAGTAAAGCTTCTGTACTAATAGATCCTCGAAGTACAGCTTCTGTACTAATAGATCCTCAAAGTAAAGCTTCTGTTCTAATAGATCCTCAAAGTACAACTGTCCACCTACCATCCAGGTGTCGCCCTTGGACATGTACGAGGAGAAGAACACTGGCACTAATCTGCCAGCACAAATTGAGCTGTACTCAACCCCCGGTCGCGAGTACAAATTCTTGTTCATGGCCAAAGGCGGCGGCTCGGCTAACAAGACCTTTCTCTATCAGCAGACTAAATCTGTGCTCAATCCTGAGAAGCTGCTCAAATTTGTTGATGAGAAAATCAAGACTTTAGGCACAGCGGCCTGCCCGCCCTATCATCTGGCCATTGTGATTGGCGGCACCTCAGCTGAGGCCTGTCTGAAGACTGTGAAACTCGCCTCCGCTCGCTACCTTGACAATCTGCACGACTCTGGCAACGAGCATGGTCGAGCGTTCCGCGATCATCAGTTCGAGGAGCAGGTGCTGGCTCTCACCAGACAGTGCGGCATCGGAGCTCAGTTCGGCGGCAAATACTTCTGCCACGATGTGCGGGTGGTGCGCCTGCCCCGGCACGGCGCCTCCTGCCCCATTGGTTAGCTGGGGGACCGCTGGGCTGGCAGACAGACAGACAGACAGAAGCTAAGACAGACAGACAGACAGAAGCTAAGACAGACAGACAGACAGACGGACAGAAGCTAAGACAGACAGACAGACAGACAGAAGCTAAGACAGACAGACAGACAGAAGCTAAGACAGACAGACAGACAGACAGACAGAAGCTAAGACAGACAGACAGACAGACAGAAGCTAAGACAGACAGACAGACAGAAGCTAAGACAGACAGACGGACAGAAGCTAAGACAGACAGACAGACAGACAGACAGAAGCTAAGACAGACAGACAGACAGACGGACAGAAGCTAAGACAGAAGCTAAGACAGACAGACAGAAGCTAAGACAGACAGACAGACAGACAGACAGACAGACAGACAGACAGACAGACAGAAGTTAAGACAGACAGACAGACAGACAGAAGTTAAGACAGACAGACAGACAGACAGAAGCTAAGACAGACAGACGGACAGACAGACGGACAGAAGCTAAGACAGACAGACAGACAGACAGAAGCTAAGACAGACAGACAGACAGAAGCTAAGACAGACAGACAGACAGACGGACAGAAGCTAAGACAGACAGACAGACAGACAGAAGCTAAGACAGACAGACAGACAGACAGACAGACAGACAGACAGACAGAAGCTAAGACAGACAGACAGACAGAAGCTAAGACAGACAGACAGACGGACAGACAGAAGCTAAGACAGACAGACAGACAGAAGCTAAGACAGACAGACAGACAGACAGAAGCTAAGACAGACAGACAGACAGACAGAAGCTAAGACAGACAGACAGACAGACAGACAGAAGCTAAGACAGACAGACAGACAGACGGACAGAAGCTAAGACAGACAGACAGACAGACAGAAGCTAAGACAGATAGACAGACAGACAGACAGAAGCTAAGACAGACAGACAGACAGACAGACAGACAGACAGACAGAAGCTAAGACAGACAGACAGACAGACAGACAGAAGCTAAGACAGACAGACAGACAGACAGAAGCTAAGACAGACAGACAGACAGACCAATACAGACACCAAACCACCTGACAGACTAAGATGGGTAGACGAAGAACCAAAAGACAGACAGACCTGTTTATATACGGACAGGCAGACCTACGGACAGCTGTGATAGGTTAATCACCAGCAATTACATGTAGCATGAGCAGACATATAAAGACAGTATTACCAGTAGTTTTAGTTCAACTATATTAAAGAGACACTGTGACTAGACGTGCCCCATCAAACTGTTGCCCCATCGCAGGCATCGGCGTGTCCTGTTCAGCTGATCGGCAGGCGCTGGGCAAAATAGACGAGACCGGAGTCTACCTGGAACAATTGGAAACCGACCCGAGCAAATATTTGCCAGAAATACGCGACTCGGATCTTGGCGATGAAGTTGTTAAAGTAGATCTCAACCAGCCAATGGATAAGGTGCTGTCGCTGCTGTCCAAGTACCCAGTTCGGACTAGACTGTCGCTAAGCGGCACCCTAGTGGTTGCTAGGGACATTGCGCATGCCAAGCTGAAGCAGCGTTTAGACTCTGGCCAGGGCCTGCCGCAGTACATTAAAGATCATCCGGTTTATTACGCTGGCCCGGCTAAAACTCCGGAGGGCTATGCTAGCGGCTCGTTTGGCCCTACTACGGCTGGAAGGATGGACTCCTATGTGGACCAGTTCCAGGTGCGTTGGGTAGTTTGCCCACTGCTTTTAGGATTTACTGCTAATAGCTATTGAATGAGTGATTGATTCATAATTGTGTTTCTAATGTGAGCTTTAATGTTCAGGTTGTTTAAATGTGAATGTTCTGGTTCTGAGAGTGTGAAAGTGTTGATTTTGGCATGTGAGTGAATATTTCATGTGTGAGTGAATGATTGATGTGTGAGTGATAGGATTGACGTTTGAGTGAATGACTATTGTGAGTGAATGATTGATGTGTGAGTGAATGGATTGACGTTTGAGTGAATGACTATTGTGAGTGAATGACTATTGTGAGTGAATGATTGTTGTGAGTGAGTGATTGTTGTGAGTGAATGATTGTTGTGAGTGAGTGATTGTTGTGAGTGAATGATTGTTGTGAGTGAATGATTGTTGTGAGTGAATGATTGTTGTGAGTGAATGATTGATGTGTGAGTGAATGATTGTTGTGAGTGAATGATTGTTGTGAGTGAACTATTGTTGTGAGTGAACTATTGTTGTGAGTGAACTATTGTTGTGAGTCAATGATTGTTGTGAGTGAATGATTGTTGTGAGTGAATGATTGTTGTGAGTCAATGATTGTTGTGAGTGAATGATTGTTGTGAGTGAATGATTCTTGTGAGTGAATGATTGATGTGTGAGTGAATGATTGTTGTGAGTGAATGATTGTTGTGAGTGAATGATTGTTGTGAGTGAACTATTGTTGTGAGTGAACTATTGTTGTGAGTGAATGATTGATGTGTGAGTGAATGATTGTTGTGAGTGAATGATTATTGTGAGTGAATGATTGTTGTGAGTGAACTATTGTTGTGAGTGAATGATTGTTGTGAGTCAATGATTGTTGTGAGTGAATGATTATTGTGAGTGAATGATTGTTGTAAGTCAATAATTGTTGTGAGTGAAAGATAGAGTGAATGAGGCTCAGCATTGTGAACCACAGTCCCCTCCCTACGCACCGCAGGCGGCCGGCGGCAGCATGGTGATGTTGGCCAAAGGCAACCGGTCCCGAGCTGTCACAGAGGCCTGCAAAAAACACGGCGGCTTCTACCTGGGCAGCATCGGCGGTCCAGCCGCCATCCTGGCGCAGAACAGCATTAAAAAAGTTGAAGTGCTGGAATATCAGGAGCTCGGCATGGAGGCTGTGTGGCGCGTTGAGGTGGAGAATTTCCCAGCTTTTATCGTGGTTGACAATAAAGGCAACGATTTCTTTAAGCAGTGGCAGACCGACTGAAGTTACGCGTGGAGATCCATTCGCGCTACGATTCACTGACACTTACTTCACTGACATGCAGAGCGGGGCTGACAGCGCTAAAAGCAGCTATTTAGAATTGTGTTGCTTTTCTCTTGCAAACAAGTTTATCGATTTTGTTCATTTCTAATTTAATTTAGTGGATAAAACAGTTTAAAGAATAGTGCTGACAGGGCACGTTTCTTTACCTCAGTTATGGTTCACTTAATGCTGAGAGCTAGTTGATTATTGTTCAGAATATTTTCACTTGGATTCAGTTGGAGTGACATTTCGATACAGTCGGAGTGACATTTCCGATACAGTTCGAGTGACATTTCCGATACAGTCGGAGTGACATTCCGATACAGTTGGAGTGATATTCCGATGCAGTTGGAGTGACAATTAGGCACTATCGGAGTGACAATTAGGCACTATTGGAGTGACAATTAGGCACTATTGGAGTGACAATTAGGCACTATTGGAGTGACAATTGGGCACTATTGGAGTGACAATTAGGCACTATCGGAATGATAATTAGGCACTATTGGAGTGATAATTAGGCACTATTGGAGTGACAGTTAGGCACTATCGGAGTGACAATTGGGCGCTATCGGAATGATAATTGGGCGCTATCGGAATGATAATTAGGCACTATCGGAGTGACAATTGGGCACTATAAAAGTGTGACTTGAAACCCATGGAGTGAAAATAGACTAAGAATTTGTCTTAAATAGACAGGTTATAGAATGCCTTGAAAAAATGTTATCACACTATTGTTTCTACTACGACTATCCTTTATTCAATTGTACATGCGTGATTCAGTTTGCATTGTTCACAAATCTACTTTAGAGAGCTATATAATATCTGCTTAGCGATTTCTCTTTGTGCTTCTCATATATGTCCATACAATACTCTAGACACTGAGACAGACAGGCAGGTTAACAGACCTTATAAAAATGTGTGATAAACTCTATAGTCTAATAGAAGTTCAACTAAGATATTCTGCCCATTTTTTGCAACAAAACTTGGAGATCTTTTTTCTTAGCTGTAACTGCTCAAGATGTCTAAATTTAGTACACCAATCGTTTCACAAAATAGTTCATAGAGTTTAGTTGCTTTTCGTGTCTTTTAGCGAAATAGTACATTGTGTCATTTGTTTGGCCTGTTTGAATGTGATTTCTCATTGTTTTGCTTGCTACAGCAGATCTACGCAACTCCCCTATCGCCGTAGTGGAAAAATATTCGATAACGAAAAAAATGCAAGCGAATGAATCTGTTTAAATCTGATAACATTTTTTATCGTTTCGAAGAAGACTTCATTGTATTGTCAATTTTTTCCGATTTTAGAAATTAAAATTTATACAAATGTCTAAATTAGCCTACTACTAGTAGAGTTAAAAGGATTTTTAACAGTATTATTTACTAAGAGAAAATTCATTTTTTTCAGTCTCAATACGCGGGCATCGTCACCGGCATGGGCGTCGGCGTGGGCAGCGGCGTCAGTGGCGGCGTTGCGCATGGCGGCGCCAAGCGCAAAGAAATTTATAAATACGAGGCGCCGTGGCCTGTGTACAGTATGAATTGGTCTGCCAGGCCGGATAAAGGATTTCGGTTGGCGTTAGGATCGTTTGTTGAAGAATACAATAATAAAGTGCAGGTTTGTTTTCTGCATTATGACTCTTAGACAGATATTAAGATACCTGAACAGATATTGAGACACCTGGATTAATATTGGGACACCTGGACAGGTATTAGGACACCTGGACAGATATTGAGACACCTGGATAGATACTGGGACACCTGGACAGGTATTAGGACACCTGGACAGGTATTAGGACATGGACAGGTATTAGTACACCTGGACAGATATTGAGACACCTGAGCAGGTATTGAGACACCTGGACAAGTATTGAGACACCTGGACCGACATTGAGACACCTGGACAGGTATTAGTACACCTGGACAGATATTGAGACACCTGGACAGGTATTGAGACACCTGGACAGATATTGAGACACCTGGACCGACATTGAGACACCTGGACAGATTATGGGGCACCTGGACAGGTATTGAGACATCTAGACAGACATTGAGACACAAAGCGGCATTTCCACACTTCCCGCAGATTGTCTGCATGGAAGACGACCGCCTGACACCGAAATGCGTGTTCGACCATCCCTACCCAACCACCAAAGTCATGTGGCTGCCCGACGCTAAAAATGCCGGCGCAGCGGCCACCTGCCAAGCGGACCTGCTGGCCACCAGCGGCGACTATCTGCGGGTGTGGCGGGTGGCCGACTCCGAAGCCAAGCTGGAGTGCCTGCTCAATAATAATAAGAACTCCGACTTCTGCGCCCCGCTCACCTCCTTCGACTGGAATGAGACCGACCCTAATATTATTGGCACTGCGTCTATTGATACTACCTGCACTATCTGGGGCCTGGAGGTGAGCTGCTCTCCGTCTGTCTGTCTGTCTGTCTGTCTGTCTGTCTGTCTGTCTGTCTGTTTGTCTGTCTGTCTGCCTGCCTGTCTGTCTGTCTGTCCGTCTGTCTGTCTGTCTGTCTGTCTGTCTGTCTGTCTGTCTGTCTGTCTGTCTGTCTGTCTGTCTGTACACTAGGCAATCCCCTCCCCCCACAGACGGGCCAAGCCATCAGCCGAGTGGTCAGCGGCCACGTCAAGACGCAGCTGATCGCGCACGACAAAGAAGTTTACGACATCGCGTTCAGCCGTCAGGGCAACGGTCGCGACCTCTTCGCCAGCGTTGGCGCCGACGGTTCGGTCCGAATGTTCGACCTGCGCCACCTGGAGCACTCCACCATCATCTACGAGGACCCCAGTCACAGCGCCCTGCTCCGCCTGGCCTGGAACCGTCAGGATCCGAACTACCTGGCCACCTTTGCTGCCGATTCCAACGAGGTGGCCCTGCTGGACACTCGGGTGCCCTGCACCCCGGTTGCCAAGCTGACCAATCACCGGGCCTGCGTTAACGGCTTCGCCTGGGCGCCGCACTCTCCTAAGCACATCTGCACTGCGGGTGAGTTGGCTCGAGCTGCCTGACTGTCTTCTTGTCTACTATCTATCTACAAGTACTGACCTACCTGTCTACTTATCTATCTACCTTTTGTACCTACCTACGTATCTGTCTTATCTGCCTACTTATTTATCTACCTTCTAGCTACGTACCTATTTGTCTACCTGCCTACTTATCTGTCTACCTTCGTAGCTACCTACCTATTTGTCTACCTGCCTACTTATCTATCTACTTGCGTACCTACCTATTCGTCTACCTGTCTACTGATCTATCTACCTTCGTAGCTACCTACCTATTTGTCTACCTGTCTACTGATCTATCTATCTTCGTAGCTACCTACCTATTTGTCTACCTGCCTACTTATCTATCTACCTGCATACCTGCTTACATATCTAACTATCTGCTTATTCACCTATCCTATTTTACTGCCTATCCACGTCTAACTCTATCTATATATCTACCTACCTACTTACATGTAATCTACATATACTTAACCACCCACTAGCTTGTCTAATTTTTCACCTTATATCTACCTGCCTATCTGGTGTGGGGAGTAAGTACACTGTGTACTATTTGCCCCACCTTGAGTACTGCTCACTCACTCTTTTGGCCCAAGTAGTCAACACCGAGATTTCAAATCTGCATCTCTACCTACCTACCTACCTACTTACCTACCTACCTACCTACCTACCTACCTACCTACCTACCTACCTACTGACTGACTGTTAACCATCCCAATTGTCCAGGCGACGATCACCAGGCCCTAATCTGGGACATTCAGTCCGTGCCCCGGCCAGTGGACGATCCGATATTGGCTTACACAGCCGCAGGCGAAATCAATCAGGTTCAGTGGGGCAGCCTGCTCACGGACTGGATTGCCATCTGCTACAACAACTGTCTGGAAGTGTTGCGAGTGTAAAAATTCTATGCATATGCTTTATTGGCCCCTTTAGACTTAGCGTATAGAGAGATGCATTAACTTAACCAATTATGACTTGAGTCAAGTTTTGAGTTTAGTTCGAGCCCAGTGGGACACCAAGTATTTTTCAATTTTTATAATCCTAAAGACGAATAAGCAATTGAATTTCTAGTAAATATTCACTGTTCGTATCCCCATCCAATTTTATATAGTTTAATATTTCACGTTTTTCTACACATTTAATTATTGCATTGCTATCCCTGTGCTGCATGCCTGCTTTCCAGTCAAAATGAGCAATTGCATAAAATACACATTTTCCCACTGCTATTGTTTGTTACATACAGTCTGTGTTACTGTGTGTGTGTTTGTATATATTTATTATTTTTCAGTGTAAATATACAGCAACTTTTATAGTAAACTTTGAAGTATTTGCAGTCGACGTCGCACGTTTATTATATATTAAAGCTTCTATTTAATGTGTGTGCTGCCTTTATAAACATGTCTTCGATTGTGTTGAATAAGTGGATTTTTTATTTTATACCAGTAGTTACTTGCATATTTACAAAGTTAAAGTGCACATGATTATGTCAGCTTGAGAGGTAGAAAAAATCGTGTATGGTATAAGAATCGTATAGAAATCCAAACTTTTGTTTTTTTTCAAAATGAAAAGTTGTGCTTGCACATGTACGAGGTGTGGCCAAAAAGTAACCAGAATTTAGCTACAAAAACTTTCAAAACAAAAAATGAAAATTCAGTCAACTGCAGCCTTCAAAGTAATTGCCGCCACTTTCAACACATCGCCTCAATTGCTGGTGCCAGCTCCTGATGCAGCCCTGGAAGTCCTCCTTCATGATGCCCCTCAGCACCCCTGTCACACTCTCCTTGATGGCATCCAAGTCTTCAAATCTGGATCCTTTGAGAACCTGCTTCACCTTGGGAAAGAGCCGGGAATCACACGGTGACATATCCGGTGAATAAGGTAGATGGCTCAACTCTGCGACCAGTCTTTTGGCCAAAAACTGTCTCAATGTCCCGATGACCAATCGCAGCTGCTTCTAATCGTCAGTGAGGAACTTTGCCACCATCTTTGAGGCTCTCCCATCCATCCCCGGAATCGCTTGTGCCACTAATACACTCTTGTCTGAGACATAGCATCATCTCTATGTTAAAGCACAAAGCAGCTGGATCGAGGCATTCCGATGGCTTCTTGCCGAGTTTCACCAAAAACTTGATGTTGATTAGTTGCTCATTGTTTATTTTGTGACACAACAGTGTGACAGCTATAATGAAAAATAATTAAAAAATTATGAAAACCAAAACATTTCGACACAATACTGCTTCCTATAAAAGCTGAGAAGCTGAGCTTCAAGAAGACATCGATTAATTTTAGTAGAAGTTTGTATTTTCAGATTTAAGCAGCAATTCTCGTTACTTTTTGGCCACACCTCGTACACTACGACTGCACGATAACAAAATTTAATTGGAGAACGAAGAATCGGAATCGATAACTAATAAGCAGACTTTGACTTGATATTAAGATGGGATTACTTGCTACTATACTTGACTTGCACATTATTATTGATATAGTGACGAAGTACCAGTAACATCGCTCTTATAAATGTATAGTATTGTGTATATTAAGTGTACGATCTACAAGTAGTGCATGCAAAAACTTAAGGCAAGGATAATTAAGTTTACCCAAATACCACTAGCAGTATATAGGGATTAAAAAATAGAGGTTGTTCAAGTCTGTTACGTCAACAAAAAAATAGTTAAACCTAAAATTCTTTGCTAACATCCATTTATTTAGTACTTTCATAATTAAGAATTTTAGTCATTTATTTCGTAACATTTATTTGTCATCTTTTATTATGAACAATATAGAGAATTTTTATAGTAACATATTTCTTTATAAATATAAATATTTTGTTTTCATCAAAGCGCTATAACAAATGTTCAAATATGCTTCAATCATTTCACGTCTAATCTCTTATTCACACCAAATTTGTTCTTAATTGCGCTTCTTCGCTAAACAATATCAATAATTTTGTATTGTTCGAAAATATAAAGCACTGATTCAGTATTTATTGTTTTTATCGTTGTTAATTTTTTTATTTTCGGGCTTCGAGTCATCATTATATACATTGCATGCATGCACACATGCTTTTTCTGTATCTTTATTTGTATTATTTGTGTGTCTGTTAAAGTGACTTTTCGGCCTTTTTGTAGTAAAGTTGTCAAATTTTCAGCAAAGTATTTGATCAAATTTTTAAGTGATATTTGGGTTTTTAATCTAATTTTAGATAGGCCCTATTATAATTTTATATAGCTTTAAACTCAGTTGGTTATTGTTTAAAAGTATCTAAAAAGCAAGGACCAAAAAGTTTCAAAAGATTGCACATTCTGTAAAGTATCACTTTAGAATTTCTTTCTGAGTTTATGATAGGTAATCTAGCAGTCTATCTTATTTTTCCCTTAATTGTAAATTAAATCCATAAAAAGCTTTCCTAAATTACAATGAGGGTTTTAATACTAAATTATGACTAATTTATTATATTTTCTATAGAATCTAGACAGAAACAAATTCATAGAAATTCATTAGTTTGGTGCAATGTTTAGCTTCAAAAAAATTTAAAATTAAAATTAGTGTACCTGTAATGAAGTCTAATAAAGATTCATTAGTTTTGCTATTGTAATTATCATAGCTTTTCATGCTAAATTAAAAAATAGATCAATCGTATGTTAACCTATTAAATTTAACCATCCTATATATCAATTTTATATATTCAGTGGTATTTATATTGTTTTTTTGCTAATTGACTTTTCTTCTATTTGTAATGTCATTAAGTTTAAAGCTGATTTTTGGCATATTTTGAATTTCTTTTAACTTAAATCAGTAGCAGATTTAGGGAGGGGTGATGCACAGGGTATGCGCCCCCCCATTGACTTTTAATTTTTATGTTTTTATATGGAAAATACACATTATCATGTACATATACTGTACATATACATATATATTGTACATGTAACCTTAAGTAATCTATGCCCCCCATTAAAATTTTCTGGATTTGCACCTGAGTTTAAATTTTAATAATGAATATTTTATTACTATGATACTCTATCGAACTATAAAAAGAGATAGATTCCTATATTAATTGTATCAATTAATTGCAGCCATCTACAAAATTCCAAAAAGTAAACAGTAAAACAAAAAATCTGCCATGCGGCAATCCAGTTGTATAGTGAGTCTTACTTGGTCGCTGATCTTGTCCACTGCTAGTCTTTGTCTGGCATCTAATCAGAGAGAAAAATCGTTGGACCTTCTACATATCGGCGCCCTGTTCCCAATGTCTGGCGACTGGGCTGGCGGTATCGCCTGCTGGCCAGCTGTGGAGATGGCCCTGCAGAGTGTGAACGACCACCCGGACATCCTGCCAGACTATCGCCTGGTCCTGCACCCCCAGGACAGCCAATGCGATCCGGGCTTGGGTGCCAGAAAGATGTACGAACTGCTGTACCACCCTAGCAACAATAGCCGAGTAGTAACCCTGCTCACCGGCTGCTCAACTGTGTCTACCTACGTAGCCCAGGCTGCTCACATGTGGAATTTGGTTGTGCTGTCCTACGGCAGCAGCTCGCCAGCGCTCTCCGATCGCAGCAGATTTCCAACATTCTTTCGTACCCACCCCAGCGCTGCGTTGAACAACCCGACTCGATTGAAACTGCTGCAGAGATACAACTGGACTCGAGTGTTTGTGCTGCGCTCCAATGAGGAAGTCTTCGCTTCGACTGCTAAAGATTTGGAGCAGCTGTTGAGACGGAATAATTGTAGCGTTATGACCGAGATTGTGTTCGATGCTGGACAGGCTGTTAAACAGCTGAAGAGCAAGGAGGCTAGGTTAGAATTAGTGAATTCGCTGTGTGCTTAAACAGCCTTTTAAACCATTCCCTAATCTGTGCTTAAACAGCCCTTTAAACTATTCCCTAATCTGTGCTTAAACAATCCTTTAAACCATTCCCTAATCTGTGCTTAAACAGCCCTTTAAACCATTCCCTAATCTGAGTGTAAACAGCCCTTTAAACCATTCCCTAATCTGAGTGTAAACAGCCCTTTAAACCATTCCCTAATCTGTGCTTAAACAGCCCTTTAAACCATTCCCTAATCTGTGCTTAAACAGCCCTTTAAACCATTCCCTAATCTGTGCTTAAACAGCCCTTTAAACCATTCCCTAATCTGTGCTTAAACAGCCCTTTAAACCATTCCCTAATCTGTGCTTAAACAGCCCTTTAAACCATTCCCTAATCTGAGTGTAAACAGCCCTTTAAACCATTTCGTAATCTGTGCTTAAACAGCCCTTTAAACCATTCCCTAATCTGTGCTTATACAACCCTGTACAGCTCGTATCGCTGCCTGGACTTCTTCAACGGGCAGATAATTAACTAAATCATATTGGCCACCAACTGCAGAATAATAATCGGCCTGTTCTACGATCCACTGGCCCGCCAGATATTCTGTCAGGCTTATAAACAGGTAAAATAGAAAAAACTCAACTGTACGTTTGTTTATTGTGTAAAACACCAACCCATGAAATTATATTTAATGTACTAATAAAACTCTACCCATAGGGTCTGTTCGGCCCCCGCTATCAATGGCTTCTAATTGGTTGGTACTCGGACGACTGGTATTTGAAATGGCCGGCTGCGGAGCGAGTCAACTGCACCCCAGACGAAATGTCTATGGCCGCTGATTTGCACTTGACCACGGAGAGTATGACTTGGAATGAGCTTGACCAGCCAACCTATTCTGGAATTGTAAGTCTGCGGGCCTACTGTATCGGGTCCTTTGAAACTTCACAATAGCAATCCAGCCTGCTCAAAGTTTGTCTCTCTTCTCAGCTCTCTTCTCTAATGTCCTCTCTCTTCTCATTTATCTCCTCTTGTCTTATCTCTCTTCTCTCTCCTCCTCTCCTTTCTCCTCTCTCTTTTCTCCCTTCCTCTTCTCTCCTCTCTCCTCTTTCCTCTCTTCTCTTCTCTTCTCTCCCCTCTCCTCTCGTCTCCCCTCTTGTGCTTTATTCCCTCGCCTCTCCTTTCTTCTATCTACCTTCTCTCTTCTCTTTTCCCTCTCCTCTTCAGTCCTCTGGCCGTAGTCATGCGCTAGGTTCTTCTCGCATACTCGCATTACATCTCTTACGGACGAGTCCGACTTTTCGCATAAGTAATGGTTATTTACAACTAACCGAACTTTTAGACGGCTCGGCAGTTTCAAAATCGTGTACTGGAACGGCTCGGCAAGAATCGCAGCGATATTGGCAGCATTCTCGGCTTCCCGGAGTCGCCGTTCGCCTACGACGCTGTCTGGGCCCTGGCTTTGGCTATGCACTCGGCTGAAGCAAGGTTATTTTTTTGTAAAAAAATGATTGAATACTCAAACTGCGCTACTTATAAGTAGCCAAGCAAAGAATATTTATGGCATAATTTAAATTACGTCGTAAAGTTTTAATGATAATTTAATTTTTAACAATTCAACTCTTCTACTTATCAGTAGGCAAGTAGTGAATTTGATAGCCGTATTTTATTTTTCCAGACTAAAAAGTCGCGGCCTTCGACTGTTGAATTTTACGCATCAACAGCCGGACAATCCTGTATTCTTTGAACTCTACCGAGCAATGAACGCCACAAACTTTGACGGGGTCAGCTCCAGAGTCTTCTTCGACTCCCTTGGCAATCGGATCGCTTGGACACAGATTGAGCAGCTAGTCAACGGCCGGTACAGAACCATCGGACGCTACCAGGTGCAGGAGGATAAACTCGAACTCCAACGGGAACCAGTTTGGCCTGGCGGAGTTCGACCCCGCTCCGAGCCGCTAATCCAGCCGCTATTCCGCCCGGTCAACGCCGTTCTGTATTGGATTATGTCACTGCTAGCCTGTCTGGGTCTGCTGGCTTGCGCTGGTTGCGCGGTTTTCCTATGGCGCTACCGGCGTCACCGGGTGGTGGCCTGCAGCCAGCCGGTGCTGCACGCAGTCATGCTGGCGGGTTGCTCGCTGAGCCTGCTGGCAGTCATCGTCTACGGGGTCGATCGGTTCAGCGGCGGCTTCGTGAACCTGTCGTCGGGGTCTTTTCGGGTCCTGTGCCATGCTAAGGTTTGTTAGTAGTGACCTTGTTGCACTACTTGCGTTAGTAGTTGAAGGCTTGCTAGGAATATTTTTAACTATAGGCTAGCTGTGTCAGTGTCTTTAGATGCTGCGTCAGTGTCTTTAGATGCTGTGTCAGTGTCTTTAGATGCTGTGTCAGTGTCTCTAGATGCTGTGTCAGTGTCTTTAGATGCTGCGTCAGTGTGTTTAGATGCTGTGTCAGTGTCTCTAGATGCTGCGTCAGTGTGTTTAGATGCTGCATCAGTGTCTTTAGATGCTGCGTCAGTGTGTTTAGATGCTGTGTCAGTGTCTTTAGATGCTGCGTCAGTGTCTCTAGATGCTGCGTCAGTGTGTTTAGATGCTGTGTCAGTGTCTCTAGATGCTGTGTGAGTGTTTCTAAATACTATGTTCATGATTTGTCCTTAGATGTATTTATTTAGAAGAGCTGCTATCGATTTTAGAATGTTTACATCAATAGCTTTAAATAGGATAACGGTGTTTATATAAAAAGCGCGCTTCATACTACTTAAGCTACTCTTTCATCAGTAGCAATATAAGCGAATACGACATTTAATTAAATCACGCACACTTCAGGCCTGGCTTCTATCGCTTGGCTTCACCGGCGGCTACGGCTCTTTGTTCGCCAAAACCTGGAGCGTCTACCGCCTGGCAACCGGCCGCCGAGGCGCCACCCAACTCGAGCCCTACGCCTTCGTTGCTGTGCTGTTCCTGTTGGATGCCGCCTTCCTAACCGCCTGGCAGGTGAACGATCCGCTGAGCATGAAACGGGAACTGTTCCGTATTGAACGCTCGGATGACGATGTTGAATACGAGCCCTATAGCAACAGCTGTGAATCTAAGAATGGGGCGGTCTGGCTCGGCGTGCTACTCGGCTGGAAGGGACTGCTGCTGCTGTTTGGCCTGCTGCTGGCGTACGAGACCCGGAATGTCAAGCTGAAACAGGTGGGCGCTCCAGGACTGCTGTGCGACTTGTTTTCTCAGCCTGTCCGCCCCTCTGTCCGCTGCTCTGTCCGCTGCTCTGTCCACTCCTTTGTCCGCTCCTCTGTCCGCTGCTCTGTCCGCCCCTCGGTCCCCTCCTCTACCTATCCGCTTCTCTATCTGCTATTCTATCCGCTGCTCTATCCGCTCCTCTATCCGCTCCTCTATCCGCTCCTCTATCCGCTTTTCTATGCGCTCCTCTATCCACTTTTTATCCGCTTTTCTATCCGCTCCTCTATCCGCTCCTCTATCCGCTTTTCTATCCGCTCTTCTATCCGCTCCTCTATCCGCTTTTCTATCCGCTCCTCTATCCGCCCCTCTACCCATCTACCCCTCTATCTGCTCCTCATTCTGCGCTCCTCTACCCATCTGCCACTCTATCCACCCTCTACCTATCCGCTATCTACCGCTCCTCTACATATCCGCCCCTTTACCTATCCACCCTTCCTCTACCCGCCCGCCCCTCCCCTCATACGCCCTCTGCCTATCTAATCCATCTGTAATATAGATTAACCAACAATGAGGGTTATCGCTATCAACTGCAGGTGTGGGACAGCCGTTTCGCAGGCATGGCTGTATACAACACCGTAGTGCTGTGCGTCATCACAGCCCCGGTCACTCTGATCATCAGCGCCCAGGAGACCGCTATCTTTGCTTTCGTCAGCATAGCCGCCTGGCTGTGCTGCGTGCTAAGCCTCGGCTTGCTGTTTCTACCCAAAGTGGCCGAGGTGGTGAAGTCGCAGTCGAGCGAATCCAAGAGCAACGGCGGGACCAGCAGCGGACCGGACGCAGCAGGCGGAGGAACAGTGAGTCGTTTCCGTGTGGGCCTCGCTTGCTTATTACCGGTTTTCCAAATGGCTTTTACAACCATTTGTCTGTATGCTAACTATTCTACTTAAAGTAGCTAAGTAGCAAATATTGCCTACCTAAATATATTTACGAGAAAAATTTACGAAATTTCGTTTCCGTGAAATTTATGGGTTTTGATTGTTGATGCGCTAAATACGCTACTTATAAGTAGCCAAGTAGCGAATGTTGTCTTACAAATATAATTTCTGCATCTACTCTACTATTCATTAGACAAGTAGTGAATTTTACCGACATTTTTCAAAAAATTAATCTTAATACTAGCAGGTGTCTAAAGAGGAGGAGGAGCGCTACACACAGATGCTAGAAGAGAACGACAAATTAAGAGGCCAGATTAGCAATTGCGAAGTAAGATTGCGCAGCCTGCACAAACAGCTGGCTGATTGGATGGATAATTGCGGCGCTAGCGGCGGAGGCGACGGCGGAGCTGGCGGTAGAGTTCGCAGCGAAAGTGGCGGAGGCGGCGCCGTGGGTCGCGGGGCTGCAGGCCATCGCGGTGGCGGCGGTTTGGGCATCGAAGTTGCCGAAGCTACCAGCGGATTCTACTCTTGCTCGGATGTGGTAGCCTCATCAAGTCGGATGCTGCACTCTCAGCAGCAGCAGCAGAGGAATTGTCCCGTTGCTTCTACCGACCTGCTGTCTACTGAGACCTACCTGTGAACTGCGAACTTTGGGGATACGCTGCCTACCTAATGGGGATCCGCTGTCTACCTAATGGGGATCCGCTGTCTACCTAATGGGGGTCCGCTGTCTACCTAATGGGGATCCGCTGTCTACCTAATGGGGATCCGCTGTCTACCTAATGGGGATCCGCTGTCTACCTAATAGGGATCCGCTGTCTACCTAATAGGGATCCGTTGTCTACCTAATAGGGATTTGCTATCTATCTAATGGGCATCGCCACTGTCTACCTAATGGGTATTCGCTGTCTACTAATAGGAATCCGCTATCTAACTAACGGGGATCTGCTGTCTACCTAATGGGGATCCGTTGTCTAGCTAATAGAGATCCGCTGTCTATCTAATAGTGATCCGCTGTCTACCAAATGGGGGTCCGCTGTCTACCTAATGGGGATCCGCTGTCTATCTAATGGGGATCCGCTATCAACCTAATAGGGATCCGCTGTCTACCTAATGGGGATCCGCTATCAACCTAATATGAATCCGCTGTCTACCTATTGGGATCCGCTGTCTACCTAATGGGGATCCGCTATCAACCTAATATGGATCCGCTGTCTACCTAATGGGGATCCGCTGTCTATCTAATGGGGATCCGCTATCAACCTAATAGGTATCCGCTGTCTACCTAATGGGGATCCGCTATCAACCTAATATGAATCCGCTGTCTACCTATTGGGATCCGCTGTCTACCTAATGGGGATCCGCTATCAACCTAATATGGATCCGCTGTCTACCTAATGGGGATCCGCTATCAACCTAATATGGATCCGCTGTCTACCTATTGGGGATCCGCTGTCTACCTAATGGGGATCCGCTGTCTACCTAATAGGGATTTGCTGTCTAGCTAATAGGGATCCGTTGTCTACCTAATGGGGATCCGCTATCAACCTAATATGGATCCGCTGTCTACCTAATGGGGATCCGCTATCAACCTAATATGGATCCGCTGTCTACCTATTGGGGATCCGCTGTCTACCTAATGGGGATCCGCTGTCTACCTAATAGGGATTTGCTGTCTAGCTAATAGGGATCCGTTGTCTACCTAATGGGGATCCGCTATCAACCTAATAGGGATCCGCTATCAACCTAATAGGGATCCGCTGTCTAGCTAATGGAGATCCGCTGTCTACCTAATAGGGATTTGCTATCTATCTAATGGGCATCGCCACTGTCTACCTAATGGGTATTCGCTGTCTACTAATAGGAATCCGCTATCTAACTAACGGGGATCTGCTGTCTACCTAATGGGGATCCGCGTTCTACCTAATGGGGATCCGCTATCTACATAATGGGGATCCGCTGTCTACATAATGGGGATCCGCTGTCTACATAATGGGGATCCGCTGTCTAGCTAATAGAGATCCGCTGTCTATCTAATAGTGATCCGCTGTCTACCTAATGGGGATCTGCGTTCTACCTAATGGGGATCCGCTATCTACATAATGGGAATTCGCTGTCTACCTAATGGGGATCCGCGTTCTACCTAATGGGGATCCGCTATCTACATAATGGGGATCCGCTGTCTACCTAATGGGGATCCGCGTTCTACCTAATGGGGATCCGCTATCTACATAATGGGGATCCGCTGTCTACATAATAGGGATTCGCTGTCTACCTAATGGGGATCCGTTATCTACGTAATAGTGATCCGCTGTCTACCTAATACGGATCCGCTATCTACATAATGGGGATTCGCTGTCTACCTAATGGAGATCCGCGTTCTACCTAATGGTGCACCCGCTGAGCAACACAGCACACGGCACATAAAAAAACGTTTTTTGTTGTTTTATTCATTAGATTTGATGAAGTTTTGATTTAGCTATATCCGCACATATTGTATAGATCAGAGTTACTTTATTACTCTTCTTGATGTTTTCCGTAAAATAATAAACTCAGTCCTTTATTTTTTTGCAAACCTTGTAGTCTTACTATATTTTCCCATCCTATTACTTCCACAGTACAGTACTAACAGTAGTTAGTGCAGCATCAATATCATTTTTGTGCAAAGCCAAAAAATGAAATGTAGATTTTATGCTTGCAGTATCCTTCCATATTTACTCCTATAAAATTATTTACTAGCAGCCCGCAGTGCAACTGACTACTTATGTTTGGCCTGCATGAGTAGAGTTTAGCGAAACTTTCCGCAGCTTATTTTTATAACTTTTAACTGTGAATTATCTGCTGCTGATATATAAACAATTATTCATAAAATCCAATATTTTCAATGCAAATTCTCTCCCAACAGGGGTTATGTCCGTTAGCTCGTCGTTGTGCTTAGCTAAAAATGTAATCTAGTCCTTTAATTAGCAGATCTACCAGTTTTGTGATTAGTTTTTTTTATACATTTTTAATACTTTATTTAAATGCATTTTGCAAGAGAAAAAAATTGAAGCTTATAATTTTTCAAATGCGTTTTTGAGTTTTGTGATAAATCGAAGTATATTTCCTATAAGTACTTTTGCTATAAGTAGGTTTTATCGTCTTATGTCACTATGATTTTAGCAGATTAACAAACGAAGCAAAATAATGTTACACCTTAATTGCTGTTGTAATTATAGTCTGTTGTATTCGATAATAAACCGTTTTATCTATTGCCCTCGGATAACTTGTCGTTGTTTTCAGCATTGAAGTTCGTAGTTCTATTTGAACACAACTTCTTTACTAGATAAATACTACTTATAGTGCCTAGTTCGGTTTTTTATTCAATTTTTTACAATGCCTGTTGCAAAGGTATTGAACAGTACCCATACCATTAGTGTATTTTATCTGGTCGCATTTCCTTACGTTTCTAAGCAAGTTTTGTCTATGGTAAAACCTCAAAATTATACATAACTCGGCTTGTAAATCAACTCGGATAAGCTGCCCTCGGGAATTGGAAATTGTCTAGAAGGTGAGATCCTGTGAATTTAGTTTAGGAAAATTGCCAAGACGTTAAGGCTCACGGGGGAATCTCTGAAATGCTGTGGCTCTTGGGGGATTGTTGATATGCCAAGGGTCAATTGGGAGTTGTTGATATGCCAAGGGTCAATTGGGAGTTGTTGATAGGCCAAGGGTCAATTGGGAGTTGTTGATAGGCCAAGGGTCAATTGGGAGTTGTTGATAGGCCAAGGGTCAATTGGGAGTTGTTGATAGGCCAAGGGTCAATTGGGAGTTGTTGATAGGCCAAGGGTCAATTGGGAGTTGTTGATAGGCCAAGGGTCAATTGGGAGTTGTTGATATGCCAAGGGTCAATTGGGAGTTGTTGGTAGGCCAAGCATTAGAGAGAGTGAAAGGTTAAAAACTGCATGTAGTTTTTCTTCAAAACATTGATTCCTTTCTCTATCGCCTCCCCAGCGGGGGGCGCAGATAGCTAGTCCACTATACAAAAAAGTTTAACACTTGTACTTGACTGTATCCGTCTCGAAGGCTCTCGATAGTGTTAGATTAAATTTTCATCCGTCGGCCTCGAGACTCTGCAGCGACATCTCGTTGGTTGCCGGTGTTGAATTTTCTTTCCAATCCGAGGCCTGGTCAGATTTCGGCTGCTCCTCCCAGTCATCACTACTGCTAGTAGTCGGACACAGCATCAGCGCTAATAGATTGTGCAACAATTCCAGCACTTCAACTATGGTTAGAATAGAGCAGCCCAGATACAAGCCAAGTATGCCGCCAACCTCTGCGAACATCTCGTAGCTGGTGTAAGCTAGGGACACCTGCACCCGGCTGGACAGCTGGTTCGCTGCCGACAGCTTCAGCAGCATGGCCTGAGCCCGCAGACTGCTGTACAATTTGGCATCTCCAACCGAGCAGTTATTGACCAGATAGTGAAACAGCGGCTTCGGTTCGGCCGGCTTTTCTTGTAGGCGACTGCGGAAAGCTGCAACCAGAGGGACGGCGTCGGATTCGCTTGGCCACATGGCCGCAGACCAGGCCACGCTGTAGGTCCGTCGTTGGCAGGGTCTTTGCTTGGCGCAGGCGAGAGCCGCGTCTCGCGGTGCGGCTCTCAAAGTGGTGAGATTGAGGCCGTCTCCGAATGACATTGATGCGGCTAGAGACCAGTTGTAGCAGCTGCCCAGAGTCACTTTGCCATCGCCGCCGGGGCTGACGACGGGCATCGGCGCGGGGTACTGGCCTTCGCTGCAGTTGAAGTGCCCAAACTGCCGCCTGAGGAGTTCTGGCAAGCGGTTGATCGATTCAGGGTTGGGGTTGGGGTGAGGGTCTAGGGTTAGGGTTACCACAACCTTACTCTAACACAAGCCCCACTCTACCCCAAGTCTTTCTCTACCACAAGCCCCATACACTACCTCAAGCCCCATACACTACCACAAGCCCCATACACTACCTCAAGCCCCATACACTACCACAAGCCCCATACACTACCGCAAGCCCCATACACTACCGCAAGCCCCATACACTACCACAAGCCCCATACACTACCTCAAGCCCCATACACTACCGCAAGCCCCATACACTACCTCAAGCCCCATACACTACCTCAAGCCCCACACACTACCTCAAGCCCCATACACTACCTCAAGCCCCATACTCTACCACAAGCCCCATACTCTACCACAAGCCCCACCCACTCACCCGTATAATAGCAGTAATCCTGGCTGTACCGAAACTCGTACGGATTAGCATGATCGTAAGGATTAAGAAAGTACACGGTGCGCCCGGCAACCTCTTTGCCGAGGCAGTCTTCTTCGCCGAACTCGGCAACATCGTGCCTCGTCTCCAGCATGCTGATTCTAGCTTCAACAGCGAGCCCAGGCGACAGCAGCATCCCAGCGGACTGTGCACCAGGATAAGTGTTCTTCTCAGTGAGCAACAGCCTCAGCCCAGCCGAGTTGAAGCCATCAAACCCATTGGCTAAGCTCCACTTTGCTGCCGGCACCGCAATCCGTCTCGGGCCGTCGGAACCGTAGAAATGAATCGTGTCGGTCAGTGAGAATAGCTGGGTAGCCGAATCAGCTATTAATAGAATCTCCAGGTGATTCATCGGTAGACTCAGCATTAGCTGTTCAAGGTCGGATAATAACAGTTTAGCGCAGCGCAGGTGCTCCGGATGGTAGAATGGCTCCCAGCGAACTTGGCGCAGGCTGCCGTCCATCAGGTGGCCAACAGTCCAGGCGCCTCGGAATCTGGATAGGGGGACCATCTGCGATAGTCTATGGCCAATAGTGTCCGCCAGCAGCTGGTAGGGCAGCGAGTTCACGGCCACTTTTATTTGGTCGGACACTTGTCCGCTGGCTGCGGTCTGCGAATTGGGGTTTATGGTGATCCTAGCTGTTCACTCTATGCGGAACTCATTCACACCAACAGCCCAATTCACTCCATTTGCTCCCCATTCACTCCATCCGCAACTCCATCCGCAACTCCATCCGCAACTCCATCCGCAACCCCATTCACTCCATCCGCAACCCCGTTCACTCCATCCACAACCCCATTCACTCCATTTGCTCCCCATTCACTCCATCCGCAACTCCATCCGCAACTCCATCCGCAACCCCATTCACTCCATCCGCAACCCCATTCACTCCATCCACCCCCATATCATTCACTCCATCCGCAACCCCATTCACTCCATCCGCAACCCCATTCACTCCATCCGCAACCCCATTCACTCCATCCGCAACTCCATCCGCAACCCCATTCACTCCATCCGCAACCCCATTCACTCCATCCGCAACCCCATTCACTCCATCCGCAACCCCGTTCACTCCATCCGCAACCCCATTAATTCACTCCATCCGCAACCCCATCCAATCCATCCGCAACCCCATTCACTCCATCCGCAACCCCATTCACTCCATCCACCCCCATATCATTCACTCCATCCGCAACCCCATTCACTCCATCCACAACCCAATTCACTCCATCCACAACCCCAATTCACTCCATCCACAACCCCATTTCACTCCATCCGCAACCGCATTCACTCCGCCCCATTCACTCCATCCGCAACCCCATTCACTCCGCCCCATTCACTACATCCGCAACCCCATTCACTCCGCCCCATTCACCCTATCCGCCCTCATTTACCCCAATTTGCCCCCATTCACTCCATCTGCTCACCCATTCACTCCTAAGTCAGTTGGTCTTCCCTTAATTATTTAATCTATCTAAACCAGAGCCATCAAAGACATCCACCCAGACTGTACATGCACATGTGCACTGCACAATAACCCACCACCCCAACCAACACCGCCATGCACTCGCCTGACTTCCATTGAGCCAGCTTTCCACTTCCTTCAGTTTAGTCCGCAGCTGCCCAGCACCCGACTGGCTCAGGCTGACCGAATAGCTGCCCGAGAACGGACTAGTCGGGCAGATGTACACATCCGGGAACTGGAAATCCACTTCTTCAGTGTAGATAGCGGTGCTATGCTTGCGGGTGAGCAGTTTACCTACGCAGATTGACAGCGAGAAGGCGAACCAGCCGGCTAGCAGGAGGCAGCTGAGACACCAGCACAGTTTGAGGTGAATTGGCCGATTGCCAACTAAACGGGACAGCCCGTGAACGCTCGAATCGTTGGCGAATTGATAGACGATGGAGCGGAACGAAGAACGAGGCGTCAGCATAGTTTGGTTGCTATGCTAGTTTTGTTTGGATCTCATGCTAGGAACGAGTAAGTTTGAAACAATTTAACAAAATCCTGTGTTATATCTTCTGCGAACATGCATTGGTTTTCTTGGAGCTCTGCGCACGTTATTGAGCCTCTTAATAATTTTAGCGATTACATAGCGCCAGATCTACATGTACAAGCACCTAGCTCTAAGCATCTAAGCACTCCCATGGGCCCAAATCTAGGCACCTAGTTATAAGCATCTAAGCACTCCATGGGCCCAAATCTAGGCACCCCAGCTATAAGCATCTAAGCACTCCTATGGGCCCAAATCTAGGCACTTCAGCTCTAAGCATCTAAGCACTCCTATGGGCCCAAATCTACGCACCCCAGCTATAAGCATCTAAGCACTCCTATGGGCCCAAATCTAGGCACCCCAGCTATAAGCATCTAAGCACTCCTATGGGCCCAAATCTAGGCACTTCAGCTCTAAGCATCTAAGCACTCCTATGGGCCCAAATCTACGCACCCCAGCTATAAGCATCTAAGCACTCCTATGGGCCCAAATCTAGGCACCCCAGCTATAAGCATCTAAGCACTCCTATGGGCCCAAATCTAGGCACTTCAGCTCTAAGCATCTAAGCACTCCTATGGGCCCAAATCTACGCACCCCAGCTATAAGCATCTAAGCACTCCTATGGGCCCAAATCTAGGCACTTCAGCTATAAGCATCTAAGCACTCCTATGGGCCCAAATCTAGGCACTTCAGCTCTAAGCATCTAAGCACTCCATGGGCCCAAATCTAGGCACCCCAACTATAAGCATTTAAGCACTCCCATGGGCCCAAATCTAGGCACCTAGCTCTAAGCATCTAGGCACTCCCATAGGGCCAAACCTAAGCAACTCATGACGCCAGATCTAAGCACCTCATAGCGCCACTTCTAAGCATTTCAGGGCACCTCTATTTATTCATTTTAAGGGCCTCAGCCTGCGCACCATATTTTTGCGATAATTGACAAAAATGCAAATTTATTGCCCCATACAATTTAATATTATAACAAGAAAGCACAAACAGCAGTGACAATCTTACGCAATGTCCCTGAACGATCGATGAAGGCTGCAGCTTCAGAGCTAGAATAGCTCACATTCAGATTGCAGTTGCAAAGACAGAAGCAAATTTAAATAGTCATCTATCTAGTGGCCTGCTCAGACATCTACAATCGATTGGAATCTAGCATGAGCAAATTTTCGTCTACAAAAGCAAACACTCTGGTATTTTCTATTGTTTAAATCTCTGCTTTAGACTCAACATGAAATCCTTTGGGAGAAATTTGATGCAACAAAATCTGCCACTCAAAGGTTGGAAGTCTATAAAAGATGTGCGCCGAACTTGTTGCCACGGTAACAAAGCCATCACAGCTCATTACACTACAGACGATTGATTTTGCTGAGCAAGCACTTCCTCGACTTCAGATTAAAGTTATTATCAGCAGATTTCGATAATTAATGCAAACTAGAAAGGTGGTTTTTTTGAGTGGTTCAATATGTATGGATTTTCAGTGTTGGAAAGCCCAAATTTCTCTGGCTGGTTAATGGATATGAATGCACTTTTATTTTGAGGAATATAGCAAAATTGTACGGTCGAAGTACGTAAAAAGACGCGTTATAACAAAGAAAGTCAGTCTATCTCCAATGCTTTGTGTAATTCGCGCTTGACAAACACTACTTTCGATACATATCGGAAAAAATGATCCGGTTTTCTAGAAAATATTTGACTCAATTTTTTACGATACATTATTGCTCGAATCAGGGGTCCGCAAACTTCGGCCCGCAGAGCCTCTGTATCCGGGTTTTAACTTTAAAATTCACAATAGCAATCCGGCCCGCTCAAGGTGAACGTCTCTTCTAGCTTCCTTCTCTCCACTCCTCCTCTCCTCTCCTTTCCCTTCTCTCCTCTCCCTTCCCTCCTCTCCACTCCATTCCCTTCTCTCCTCTCCATTCCCTTCTCTCCTCTCCATTCCCTTCTCTCCTCTCCCTTCCCTCCTCTCCACTCCATTCCCTTCTCTCCTCTCCATTCCCTTCTCTCCTCTCCCTTCCCTCCTCTCCTCTCCTTTCCCTTCTCTCCTCTCCCTTCCCTCCTCTCCACTCCATTCCCTTCTCTCCTCTCCATTCCCTTCTCTCCTCTCCCTTCCCTCCTCTCCTCTCCATTCCCTTCTCTCCTCTCCCTTCCCTCCTCTCCACTCCATTCCCTTCTCTCCTCTCCATTCCCTTCTCTCTTCTCCTCTCCATTCCCTTCTCTCTTCTCCTCTCCTTTCCCTTCTCTCCTCTCCCTTCCCTCCTCTCCACTCCATTCCCTTCTCTCCTCTCCATTCCCTTCTCTCTTCTCCTCTCCATTCCCTTCTCTCTTCTCCTCTCCTTTCCCTTCTCTCCTCTCCCTTCCCTCCTCTCCACTCCATTCCCTTCTCTCCTCTCCATTCCCTTCTCTCTTCTCCTCTCCATTCCCTCCTCTCCTCTCCATTCCCTCCTCTCCTCTCCATTCCCTCCCTCCTCTCCTCTCCCTTCTCCCTTCCCTCCTCTCCTCTCCATTCCCTCTCTCCTCTCCTCTCCCTTCCCTCCTCTCCTCTCCCCTTCTCTCCTCTCCCTTCCCTCCTCTCCTCTCCCTTCTCCCTTCCCTCCTCTCCTCTCCCCTCCTCTCCTCTCTCCATTCCCTTCTCTCCTCTCCACTCCTCTCTCTTCTCTACTCTCTCTCATCTTCTCCATCAGCTCTCCCTTTCCTTCTCTCCTATTTTATCTTTCATCTCCTCTCCTCTTATTCCTCTATCTCCTTTCTCCCCTCCTCTGGCCCGCAGCCATGCTCTGTTTTCTTTCCCTGACCCTTGAGATAAAAAATTTTCCAAATCCGACTCCAAATGGTGGCAGTGGCATATAAAATTAGGCTGCAAGTTAAATCAATTCTGATAACGATTTTAAGTAACTAGACAATTTCCGATACATAACGGCCACATAAGATCTAATTTGTACGCTTGTAAAATAATGACTCGTACTCAAGTTTCCTGCAGAGCAAAGCTCATAAATTTTTAAAGTGCAATAAAAATATTATTTCGATACATATCGTCAGACTGAATGCATTCACTTTTTCAAAGCGGCCGCAGCAGCGGCTCTACCAGCCCCAACCGATGGCACGTCGCGTTCGCTCCAAATTTCAACGCCATCGCAGGAGCAGATTCGTTTGTCGTTGGCGAATAGCCCTGCAGATCGCGCCACAATGCCTGCGGCGCAGACGTTCTCGCTGCAACCGGCAGACTTGCTCACTGTGAGGCAGCGGCCCACAAGATTCCATAAGCGAAGTCGATTCGAAATCAAGCTGAATCGAAGCCGCCCACTCGGCCCAGTGTGAACTCGACCGACCAGTCCGGAGGGATCGTCAGACTGGGAAGGATTGATTGAAAAAATAACTAACGAAAAAGTAGTGT
Source organism: Macrostomum lignano (assembly GCA_002269645.1). NCBI lineage: Eukaryota > Metazoa > Platyhelminthes > Macrostomidae > Macrostomum > Macrostomum lignano. Next base: position 357,667 of record NIVC01000206.1, on the reverse strand, counting down.
GATACGAACATTGTAATAAAAATTTGCATTAATTGTTTTAAAGTGTCCCAATAAGAAGCGAGACAAAATGCTATAAATGCAGGCGTCAATTTTTTCACTTCAATTGGCTTTTATTTATTCCATAGATTTATGCGCAGGAGAACAAAGTAGAACGCAGAAGATTAGGGTACAGAGTAGACTGGGTAGTGGAAAAACTGAAGGGTTGCTACACCAACGGAAGGGTAGGTACACCAACTGAAGGGTTGCTACACCAACTGAAGGGTAGCTACACCAACTGAAGGGTAGCTACACCAACTGAAGGGTAGCTACACCAACTGAAGTGTTGCTACACCAACTGAAGGGTAGCTACACCAACTGAAGGGTAGCTACACCAACTGAAGGGTAGCTACACCAACTGAAGGGTAGCTACACCAACTGAAGGGTAGCTACACCAACTGAAGGGTAGCTACACCAACTGAAGGGTAGCTACACCAACTGAAGGGTAGCTACACCAACTGAAGGGTAGCTACACCAACTGAAGGGTAGCTACACCAACTGAAGGGTAGCTACACCAACTGAAGAGTAGCTACACCAACTGAAGGGTAGCTACACCAACTGAAGGGTAGCTACACCAACTGAAGGGTAGCTACACCAACTGAAGAGTAGCTACACCAACTGAAGGGTAGGTACACCAACTGAAGGGTAGCTACACCAACTGAAGGACAACGGTGGCCGACAAAGGGCCAGGTTAAAGAGCAAGCAAGAATCGCAATCCAACCGTCAACTCTCCCCAGTTCGAGCCGCACTCAGAGGGAAAAGTCGGTACACGCGGAACCGATGATTCAATCGCGGATGGCAGTGCAGTTTGGCGATGCTGCCGAGGGCGCCGCGCGGCCTCGGTCGGCAGTAGAAAACCCGAGCCACCCGGGAGTGCAGCAGCGCCATAGCGCACATGTGGCACGGCTCGTCGGTGACGTAAGCGTCCAGGCCGGTGCACAGGTAGTCACCTCGGCCGCCCAGCTGTTGGACGGCCCGGAGGGTGGCGTGCCAGGTCGGGCAGAGGTGGCGCTCGTCTTGGCATTCCACCAGCACCGTGTCGTTGCGAGGGTCCACGATTAGGCAGGCCGATTGGGGGACTGGGAGGCGCAGAGCGGCGAATGCAGAAGAAGATGAAGCGGATGCAGGACCGGAAGTGGAAGCGGGTTTCAGACAGGAAGTATCAGCAGACGTGGAACCGGGTTTCAGACCGGAAGTATCAGCAGACGTGGAACCGGGTTTCAGACCGGAAGTATCAGCAGACGTGGAACCGGAAGTGGATGCGGGTTTCAAACCGGAAGTATCGGCAGACGTGAAACCGGAAGCGGGTTTCAGACCGGAAGTATCGGCAGACGCAGAACCGGAAGTTCGACCGAGAGCCAGCGAGCGCAGCATATGCCTCAGACAAGCGACACCTTCAGCTTTAGTAAAGCAATCCAACGACAGCTCCGATTCGATAGACTTGTCAGCATGAAACGAGCAGGGCCAATAACCGGAAGTGAGCTCCCATTGTCGCCTGGTACGCGGCGCACTACCCGGCGCCATAACAATTTCTACGCTATCTAATTTAGGTCTCCAAATCGTTGAAAATTCTTCAGAACATTCCAAATTAGGTAAGTCGGCGGCGTGGCAAAGGAGAACGCGAAATCGGCGACTGCAGTCAGGCGCGGAGGCGGCCGGGGCGGCCCGCTTCAGATGCCGCAAGTCTGGGGCGGGAAAATTAGCGGCCAGAAACTTTTGCAAGCCGCTTAGCGGTCGCAAATCGTTGGATAGGAAACCTGAGGCGACTGGGACTAGATGAGGCCGCGGGCAGGTCAACTCGTCCGCCAGTACGCTGGTCAGGCCGTAGGCATTTGAGTTGCCATGGAGACGCTGTTGTTAGTTGATTTTTTGTATGTTTCTATGTACTGGTATATTGTATGTCTTTTTGGCAGTCTGAAAACATTTACAGCTAAACCTGTCTAAAGAAATAACTCTATCAGATATTTTTGAGTTCGCAAAACGAGACAGATGCTGAAAGATACTAGTACAGTAAGGGGCGGATGCTCTAACCGATGAGGAAGCAGATGCTGTAACTGATGAGGGAGCGGATGCTGTAACTGATGAGGGAGCGGATGCTGTAACTGATGAGGGAGCGGATGCTGTAACTGATGAGGGAGCGGATGCTGTAAGGTGAGAGAGCGGATGCTGTAAGGTGAGAGAGCGGATGCTGTAAGATGAGAGAGCGAATGCTGTAACTGATGAGGGAGCGGATGCTGTAACTGATGAGGGAGCGAATGCTGTAACTGATGAGGGAGCGGATGCTGTAAGGTGAGAGAGCGGATGCTGTAAGGTGAGAGAGCGGATGCTGTAAGCTAAAAGAGAGGATGCTGTAACTGATGAGGGAGCGGATGCTGTAATCTAAGAGAGAGGATGCTGTAACTGATGAGGGAGCGGATGCTGTAAGCTAAGAGAGAGGATGCTGTAACTGATGAGGGAGCGGATGCTGTAAGGTGACAGAGCGGATGCTGTAAGGAGACAGAGCGGATGCTGTAAGATGAGAGCGGATGCCTTAACTTATGAGAGAGCGGATGCTGTAAGGTGAGAGAGCGAATGCTGTAAGGTGAGAGAGCGGATGCTGTAAGGTGAGAGAGCGGATGCTGTAAGATGAGAGCGGATGCCTTAACTTATGAGAGAGCGGATGCTGTAAGGTGAGAGAGCGAATGCTGTAAGGTGAGAGAGCGGATGCTGTAAGGTGAGAGAGCGGATGCTGTAAGGTGAGAGAGCGGATGTTGTAAGGTGAGAGAGCGGATGCTGTAAGGTGAGAGAGCGAATGCTGTAAGGTGAGAGAGCGTACACCCCAAGATGCAGACAGACAAAAACAGGGATATATAACACAGAACGCACCTGTGCATCATCAGAGCCGTCATTATACACCGGACCACATGTGTCAGACCCCCCAGACAGATCACCGCCCTGACGGACCTCGAGGCTGTACCAACTGTCGCGCTCCAGACCGTCCACTGTGCCATCGAACAGGCACTGCTGATCGTCTGGCTGCAAAATTCGAACTACTCCCTGGACACTACTAGTATTAGTAGTATAAACTGATTCCAATTGTACGACGCCAGATGCGAAGTCCTGACCCCGCATGCCCTGGCTGGCTGTGCCAACGCCTTGCAGCACAGCCCGACAGCCGGTGGTCTCCAGCAGCTCCAGCACCGAGTCAACGTGCAGCGAAGTGCGCAGGATGACCCGCTGTTCAGTCAGTTGAATTCGGATGTCCGCGAAGTCGCTTGCCGGCTGGTGACTGGATAGAACTCGACTGACCGAGTCGGCGCATGATTGACAGGTCATGTTGACAGCGAATTGCAGCTGGGATGGAATGCAAATGGAGTAGTAAGGTGGATCATGCAGGTCTGCAGGACAGGCAGACAAACAGACAGACAGACAGACAGACAGACAGACAGACAGACAGACAGACAGACAGACAGACAGACAGACAGACAGACAGACAGACAGACAGACAGACAGACAACCAGACAGAACACAGACAGAACAGGACAGGACAGACAGACAACAGACAGACAGACAGAACAGGACAGGGCAGAACACACAGACAGAACAGACAGACAGACAGACAGACAACCAGACAGAACACAGACAGAACAGGACAGAACAGACAGAACACAGACAGAACAGGACAGGACAGACAGACAACAGACAGACAGACAGAACAGGACAGGACAGAACACACAGACAGAACAGACAGACAGACAGACAGACAGACAACCAGACAGAACACAGACAGAACAGACAGACAGACAGACAGACAGACAACCAGACAGAACACAGACAGAACAGGACAGGACAGACAGAACAGACAGACAGAACAGGACAGGGCAGACAGAACAGACAGACAGAACAGGACAGGGCAGACAGAACAGACAGACAGAATAGGACAGGGCAGACAGACAAGGCACACAACAGGCCACTCCTACAGAAAGTGCAAAAAACCCACCTCTTTCATAGGAGGCTGCCGGCTGTCCAACCCCGCAGCATGTTTAACCTCGGCAGTCATAATTAATGTTTGGAGTGCAGCTCCGAATCGAAATCAGCTCAGTTTTGTAGCTACGGCAGTGAAATTCTAGCTGAAATTTTTACAGTTTAGTTTGTAAAATAGAAAGTTGAATTAATCAAAGACACGATGTTTAAAACTTTTTATTAAAAACTGTCTGAGAAAACAAAGGCAAAACATCAGTATAAACTTTATTTATTGTACTAATAGAATAGTAAAATAAGTCAGTATCATTCAGGAACGGTAGAACCGCAGAGCATTGAGTCCGCAGTAGACCTTAGACCGTAGCTCCTCTGGCAGCGAAGTCAGCACAGCGTTAATCACTTGGTCAGGCGAGTGCCGCCTACTAAAGTGCACAAACAACAGCTGGCCAACATTGTCAAACAGATTTGCACGCGACGAGAAATCGTGCAAATGACAATGACCGTATTTCTCAGCTGTATCTGTCGGCCCTTCAACGTAGGTTAGCTCGCAGACTAGCAGTCTAACCTTGAGCAGGTCGGGTTCGGGAGGACACGCTAGAACAGTGAATCTGGTATCCCCTGTATAGCCGATAGCGGGTTCCCACCGAGCCTCTCGTAACTGTTCCCCGTTGCGAGCCAGTTCGGCAAGTTCCGCACCCGGCAGGCCGGCATATTTGGGTAGCAACTGGCTGCGCTTGCAGTACACCAGACAGCCAATGCTGGGTACTCGATGATCTGTGGCGAACGGACGAATGCGAAGATTCTTTGACAGTTGCAGATCGTCACCCGGAGTAGCGGCTACAATTTTGCCGTAGATTTTTATTTCGTCACTCCCAGCTTCGGCTGAGGCACCGTCTGCGACAGTGGCATCCTCTTTCTTGGATTTTTTATCTTTCGTCGACAGTTTCGCAGAACCTCCTTCGTTGTCCTCGTCTTCGTCGCCATGTACGACGCTGAATAGCCGAGCAATGTCAATCAGCGGCTGGACCAGATGCTCCGGCACGTAGTACGTAGCTGGTGGTAGGCCTACCAGTTGACGCCGGCGCATGTGCTGGTGCAGTGCTCCGCAATGGTCCACGTGACCGTGACTAATGAACACGTGATCGGCGCTGATTGCCTGCGGCGGACAGGCGCCAATGTCCAGCGCCAGACGGAAGCTGGGACCGTGGACTACTATGCAAGTCTCAAAGCCGGACACTGACCAGTCGAACACTCGCAGCTTGTTCTGCGGTTGGTCGGCGAAAAACTCGACCCAACTGGCCGCTTTGGCGGTCTCTGCACCTTCGTCATTATGGGACATTGTGTCACCTCGGCTTGAACTAACTGCTCAGGACAGCCAAAACCTGTTTTTGTATTTTTCTGCCTTTATTCTTACGCAATGGTACATGCATTCCAACGAATTTTCTTCTTTTTAAAACACTCAGTTCTTATATTATAATGCAATGAGCTAAATACCATTAACGGCATGTGTATTAATTGCCCTGATTACTGCAACACTGCAACCCCGACACAATCCCTGATTACTGCAACACTGCAACCCAGCCACAATCCCTGATTACTGCAACACTGCAACCCCGCTACAATCCCTGATTACTGCAACACTGCAACCCAGCCACAATCACTGATTACTGCAACACTGCAACCCCGACACAATCCCTGATTACTGCAACACTGCAACCCTGACACAATCCCTGATTACTGCAACACTGCAACCCCGACACAATCCCTGATTACTGCAACACTGCAACCCTGACACAATCCCTGATTACTGCAACACTGCAACCCCGACACAATCCCTGATTATTGCAACACTGCAACCCCACTACAATCCCTGATTACTGCAACACTGCAACCCCGCTACAGTCCCTGATTACTGCAACACTGCAACCCCGTATCAATCCCTGATTACTGCAACACTGCAACCCCGACACAATCCCTGATTATTGCAACACTGCAACCCCGACACAATCCCTGATTACTGCAACACTGCAACCCCGACACAATCCCTGATTACTGCAACACTGCAACTCCGACACAATCCCTGATTACTGCAACACTGCAACCCCGACACAATCCCTGATTACTGCAACACTGCAACCCTGACACAATCCCTGATTACTGCAACACTGCAACCCCGTATCAATCCCTGATTACTGCAACACTGCAACCCTGCTACAGTCCCTGATTACTGCAACACTGCAACCCTGCTACAGTCACTGATTACTGCAACACTGCAACCCCGACACAATCCCTGATTACTGCAACGGCCTTAAAATCTAATAAACAAATAACTACCTTTACATTCCTACAACAATGGTTTAAGCGCCTGGAGCAATCAGGAAAATAAGAATAAGTCTGGTAAAACTAAATATAATTAAGTAGTAAGTTAAACCAGCTTGTCAAGTAGGAAAGTAGCCAGTAATTCCGTCCGTAATACATTTATTGAAAAAAAGTGATCTCTTTGCCACACTGTTAAGAATAATAACCAAAGTCGCATAAATGAGAAATTGAAAATAAAAACTTACAAAAGTATGCATTAAAAATCAGGAAAAATGACTGCCAACAGATTAAATTCAGTTTAACTTTTTCAGCAAATTTGAATAAATATCGATTGATTGACTGATTCGTTGAGTAGAAAACTCTCAATGCTTAACGTACATGTATAAACAATGTAACAAAACTTACAAGAGTAAACATAAACCTTAGCTGATAGAAGAGTGCAAATGTTCTTGCAGAAACAACTAACAAATTGATATTTGAAAAGTTACTAACAAGTAAAGCCACACCATTTTTAGGACGCAAAAATGAAGATTCACAAATATTTTATTGAAGTTGGGGATTTTAGGCTTAAACTGGCTGACTGGTTTTGTGCAGGGACCTCTTGTGAAGGGTAAGAATAATGTAGGAATGTGTGAAGGGTTTAATGTAGGAATCTGTGTAAAGAATTAGATTTAGGGACGTGTGAAGGGTTAGATGCAGGGATCTGTGTGGAGGGTTAGATGTAAGATCCAAGTGAAGGGTTAGATGTAGGGAACCGTGTGAAGGGTTGATGAAGAGAACTGTGTGAAGGGTTAGATAGATATAGGGATCTGTGTGAAGGATTAGACGTATGATCCATATGAAGGGTTAGATGTAGGGAACTGTGTGAAGGTTAGATGTAGGATTCATGTGAAGGGTTAGGTGTAGGGATCAGTGTGAGGGGTTTAATGTAGGGATTTGTGAATGGTTTAATGTAGGTGTCTTTGTAAAGGGTTTGGTGCAGGGATCTGTGTGAAGGGTTTAATGTAGGGATCTGTGAATGGTTTAATGTAGGTGTCTTTGTGAAGGGTTTGGTGCAGGGATCTGTGTGAAGGGCTTAATGTAGGGATTTGTGAAGGGTTTGATGTAGGGATCTGTGTGAGGGGTTTATTGCAGGGATTTTCGAAGGGTTAGATGTATATAAAAAGCAAGTAAACTCGCAACAACAGTTAATAGATGGATCAAACAACTCGCTACCAGAAGCAGTCGCACTGCGAAGCAAACATCGCTGGTTCGGTCAGCCGCCCCAGCAGGGCCAGCCAACCAACCAAGCCCAAAACAAAGGCGCCGCCGTGCACCGCCAGTTTAATTCCTCGCAGATTGGCCAGCGCCTCAAAATCAGGGAAACCCATCAGATTGCAGAAGGAATGCGCGGCGCAGGCGGCAGCTAACTGGCCAGTTCTCAAATACAAGTAGGCCGAATACACGCCGAATATGTAAGTGTAGGAGAATTGAAACGTTGCCTGAATCAGGCTGGGCACAAGCGGATAGCCGCGCTGTAGCCGGTTAATCAAATGATGAAAATGCGCCAAGCCGAAGAACAGCGGCGACAGGAAGGCCGCCCGAGTGCAAGAGAGATGAACGCACAGCACCGGCAGCATCAGGGCGCGAAAGCACAGCTCCTCAGTGACCGGAGCCAACACTAAAGTGCGGCAGCATCTCAAACTCAGCAGCGGTTCCCTATCAAAGAATCCGTCGCCAGTCTCCCAGGCTAGCAGAATCGGGCCAGTAAACAGGATAGCGGTTAGCAACAAGGATGCTCCAACAGCTGGCAGCATTCCGGACCATCTCAGACCGATCAGCTGAAGCACATCTGACCAGCTGGCAGCTGTCGGCTTCATCAGAAAGTACCTATAGCAGATTAGCACGCTTAAACTAACCGCTGAGACGCCGAGAAACCTGCGAATAATCACTTTAGGATTGTCGCGATCAACCCCAGCTCGAGCATTGGCCGAGCCGAGCTCCCACAGGTACAGGCTGAGTACGAAGCCAGCAGCGATTAGCAGGGCAAACAGGCCAGCCATCCATGCCGGCAGGGGCAGGAGGGGATCGGGCACTGACAGACACTGGAATAGGGACAAAAATCATGGGAAACCAGCCGATATGTAGCGTGAGTATCTTTTTGAGCTACTGGTTTTTCTAAGCGTCAGAATTGCTGTGCGAAATTCAGGATTCAAAATATCTCTAGCTACCCTACCCTTTGCACAGATGAGAGCCTCTGGCCTCTGATCTCTGAGAATTCTGGCACCCATTTTACAGCTGGGTAAACTGAAGCAATGCAGAGTTAGGTGTCTTGCTCAAGGACACAAATTGTTCCGAGTCGGTTGAAAATCGAACCCCACGACCTTTCATTCACGAGTCAGATGCTTTAACCACTAGGCAACAACCCCTCTGATAGAAGTCTTGAAATCTGAATATGCGCAATAAGTAAAAACGTTAGTGATACTTCAAATGAAATTTAAAAATTGTAATAAATGATATCCGGCTTTGAAAATTTCATCATGACGTACACTGTCACACGGATTTCCTAGGTAGAAGCTATTTTGTTATTCTAAGGGAGTTTTTATATTAAGCGAACCACACTAGCTACTGAGTCAGTACTATACACAAGGTTTTTTACTACAAGTAAAATACCTAGTAAGAACTAAAATACGTAAACAAAAACAAAAGAAATACAAGAGCCAATACGCTGAAATGCATGGCATTGTCTTATTATTCGTTTTCGTTTTATTCGTCGAAGAACACACTCATATACAACCATAAAATTTTTCAGTTAAAAGGCAACCAGCCCCAAGCAGTCCATAGAGCACTTAATTAAATCCCAATCAGGCTGAGCAAAATTAGTCCATGGCATAGATAACGAAATGTGATGGACTGCTCCATGGATTCCTTCATCCATGGACTGCTCGGTCCACGAAATGTCTCTGTGGTCGAAAATCCTCAAAATTAGGGACATTTCCTTTTATATTTTAAGTTAATAAATTAATTATTGCCAGAGTATTAATTATTCCCCACCATTTGTAAAGTATCAGTCAAGGGAGCTTTCTAACATAGACTAAAATTCATTGTTTGTTTTGTGCTGTTTTCAATACTTAATCTTGAAGCCTTGAAGCATGGCAAAGCCTGGAGTCCTCCCAAAAGTTGCCTATGGTCGTGAAGATTATCTGCGAGGCTATAAAGTTACTTATCTGTGTCTTAAACGACCGAGTTTACTTCTCTCAGTTGAATGAGAGATTAAATTCGTGAGCAACGGATTTCCCTGCATCAACCAATAATATTCACGGGTAGAAGTATTTTAAAAACTTCAGCAACCAATATACGAGTAGTTTCTCAAATTCATACATGCGCAACCTTGGGAATCACTCGGCCGTTTCTATTGGCAACACACACATGTAAGTCGCTATTGGCTGAGAGCAGTCACGTGACTACTATTCCGTCCAATAGCGACTTACATGTGTGTGTTGCCAATAGAAACGGCCGGGTGAATCCCTAGGTTGCGCCCAAGCATGTTCTCAATTTTTGAGGACCCTTTTAACCGCAGTCATTTTGCAGATGAGCAATCCTTTACAGTCTTTTTATCTCAGAGAAGAAGTGTACACCATTTTGGTGTTCGATTTCTATGCTTGCCTCAAAGCCACGATAAATCGGATGGTTGAGAATGGTTGCTCATATTCAGCTATATCAGATTTGTTTCGGTACATATCAGTCTGTCTATTGCACATATAGTTACCAAGCTTGTGTACAAGCAAATTACTTAAGGATAACAAGCTCTGTTTGGAAAGTTTCTCTTTCATTTTGTAGTCCATGGCTCATGAATACAGCAATCTCTTGGCAATCAGTCCGCAGTAGACTCTGCGACCCAGCTGTTGAGGCAAAGTTGAGTACACCCGCTCAAGAATCTCTTCCGGTAAAACCTTATTGCTAAAGTGCACAAACACAAGCCGATTCACAGCGCCAAACAGTCTCCAATGCTGCGCAAATTGATCAACGTGACAATGTCCAAAACTATCTGCGCGTTCAATCGAACCACTCAAAAATGTCAACTCGGAAATGAGCAATCTAACGCGCAACAAGTCCGGATCTTGCGGCGTTAAGAATACATTGAATCTGGTGTCTCCAGTGTAGCCTAGCAACGGCTCCCACTCGGGACCGCGCACTGGCAGGCCCTGAGCAACCCGTGCTCGCAGCTCATCCTGTCTCAGTCGACGACATTCGGGCAGCAAAACGATGTGTCTACGGCGCAATATGCAGCCCAAACTGGGCACCCGATGATCAGTAGCGAATACGCTCAAGGTCAGACTGGCTGCATCGGCAGGCTGATTATTGTCATTACTAATTGGAACTCGATCGCCAACTTTCAAACCGACAAGTCTAGAGTTGGACACCATTTCCGCATAGTCGCTGTCACCTTGCATGGTAACAAATGCAGCCAATGTAGATTGCATTGGATTTATTAGACATTCGGGCATGTAGTAGACAGCCGGTGGCAGTCTAAGCAACTGACGCTTTCTAATATGCATGTGCAATGCGCCGCAATGATCAACGTGACCGTGACTAATAAACACGTGATCGGCGTCCACAGCCTGCGGCGGGCAGGCGCCAACGTCTAGAGCGATGCAGAAGCCTCGACCGCGAACTACTATGCAAGTCTCGTTGCCGGACACTGACCAATCGAATAGGGATAATTCTCCAACTCTGTGCCACAACTGATCCGTGTTTGGATAACGTGCGGTTACTGGATTACGGAAATTCAATGACTGGCATGCCTCAGCTTGTTGTTTTGCAGGCGGAGGCGCTCGCGCTTGTTTAAATCGTTGTTTATTAGCTTGCTGACTTCGACCCTGGCTTGCTTCTAAGTTAAGATTGCAATCTGTTAGTTCAACTAGTGTGTTAACTTCAACTTGGCTCTCAGATGAATGTGAAGCTTCAGCTGCGACGCACTGTGGCGCTGTTGCTGCCACTGTTACAGCAGACGGTTGGCTTTCCTGAAGAATTTATATTACAAATATTTAAAAGTTGGACTTTTTTTCCACTTTTGGAGCTGTCGATGAAATTTCATCTCAGATACGCAACTGACTTTTGACCATGGATAATCAAAGCAGGACTCTGCACTCAAATTTCACTGGAGGCTGGTTATCGCCACAAAATACAGACAAAACTTCACCTTCTGAGGTTCCGAATTTTATATGGAGCAAAATACCAAAGTGTCTTTCGCAAGTTAATCAAACTATTATTTTCTAGCCATGGAGGCGAGCAATCAGGCAAAAGACGTTCTGATGGAAATTTTTGTTGTGCTTGTGCTCAAGTGTGCCTTTTCTAGTCCAGGAGTTGGTCGGCAAACTCCGGCTCGCGAAGCTTCTATCCGGTCTTGGGGTCCTTTGAAACTCACAATGGCGATCCGGCCCGCTCAAGGTCTCTTTTCAGCTGTCTTACCTCCTCTTTCCTTTCAACTCTTTCAATCTTCTAAAGGGGTTTTACAATAGCCTAGTGGTCAGAGCGTCGGACGCACGACTTGAAGGTACGGGGTTCTATTCCCGATGCTAATAAGAACAATTTGTGTCCTTGAGCAAGACGGATTGCTTTCACAAACGCGAAATTTCCCAACCGCCAAATCACCTACTTTCACAACCGCGAAACTTCACAACCGCTAAATCACCTACTTTCATACTTTCACAACAGCGAAACTTCACAACCGCTAAATCACCTACTTTCACAACCGCGAAACTTCACAACCGCTAAATCACCTACTTTCACAACCGCGAAACTTCACAACCGCTAAATCACCTACTTTCATAACCGCTAAATCACCTACTTTCACAACAGCGAAACTTCACAACCGCTAAATCACCTACTTTCACAACCGCTAAATCACCGACTTTCACAACCGCGAAACTTCACAACCGCTAAATCACCTACTTTCACAACCGCTAAATCACCTACTTTCACAACCGCTAAATCACCTACTTTCACAACAGCGAAACTTCACAACCGCTAAATCACCGACTTTCACAACCGCGAAACTTCACAACCGCTAAATCACCGACTTTCACAACCGCTAAATCACCTACTTTCATAACCGCTAAATCACCTACTTTCACAACCGCGACACTTCACAACCGCTAAATCACCTACTTTCACAACCGCGAAGCTTCACAACCGCTAAATCACCTACTTTCACAACCGCGAAACTTCACAACCGCTAAAAAGATTGCCGTATATGAAAGTAAGTGCAAAAATTTTATCTTCTCATCTTTTATCTTCTCTTTTCTCTCTTTGTTCCCTCTCCTTTCCTCTCTCATCTGGCCCGGAGCCATGGATTGCTAAGGCCTGTTAAAAATTTACTCCTTAATCAATTCGTTTCATTTGCAATTCAAAAATTCAGAAGATGGTATTCTGTCGATACAGTGCTAAAACCCAGAAAACTTCATATCTCGCAAATCTATTTGCAACTAAAAAACCAACCTCCAGTGATCCTATCCTACTGTTTTACTAGTCTGCAAGCTGGAATCTGAAAGAAAGAAAGACAAAATTGCACTTTTTGTTGCGGACAAAACAGACAATAGTTGTTGACAATTATTAAATTATGTACTTTACTAGGATGCTTAAAATGCCAACCAGACTATAAAAAACATTCGCAAAGCAGTCTATTTTCCCTGGCCTTGAGCAACAGCCCCGCCGCCCGTGATCATGGCCTGGTGCTCCTGGAATCGCATAGAAATTCTCTGAGTAGTATTCATATACTTGGCCACGCAGTTTGCTACGCAATTCTTCTCCGAATCGCTAACGCTTCGCCTGTCGAATTTGTTAACGCAATCGGTGAAGCAGCGCTGATGCGATCGATTGAACGAGGTGAAAATCTCTCGAATCTGAGCCCGATTCAGCTCCTGTTCCATTAGCGACATTGAGGCTGGCGACTGGGCCGACATTCTAAGTTAATGGACGATTCAGAGCATAAAAGGGGAAAGAAAAAACTGCTGTATGTTCTACTGATCTATCTATCCTAATACTAAAACTCACGTGTTGTTTGCACATGTAATATCTAAATACTAAAGCTGAGACCGTGGCGTATGTTTGTTTGTGCGGCATTTCCTCTTAAACGGTAAGTCGTAGAAAGATGGGACTTGGACTAATAGACGAGAAATTTTCCAGAATATGTTTTAGGCTAATAAAAAATAGGGTGCCACCTTAAGAAATGGGTGAAAATGTCCAAAAACCTGTTTTTCCTATCTCTGTAATAGACTTTGGACTTTTCGTCTGTGGCCTATGCTTTGGTGCTGAGTTTTGAATCTGCTAAGGGGAGCAAGCTGAATTCTGTTAAGAGTTAATATAGCATTTTGCAGTCAAGTTTGAACTGCGGGCATTCAAATTAGACGCTTGACCAGATCTCACTGCTGGCAAAAATGCTATCTATGGCCTAGACAAAATCACACTGGTGGGCACTCAATTTAGACAAGGGGCATTCAAATTAGACAAGTTCTCAGGCGCATTGGCTGGGCAATTCAAGATCGTGTTGCGTCTGTTGTCAGACAACCATTCTGTGAACCCTGAACTATGAAGATAAGAACAAGTTATAACAAAGTAAGCATGTGTGAACAAACAAAACAGGGTGCTCAGCACATCAATGAACAAGAAGCGATTCCCGCATTTGCCCGAGTGTCATCAGAGGGTTGGCATTCAACAAGGCGGCCAGATGGTCCTTCATTGCAGGATTCATTCGACGGTGCCTGGCTCCTCCCCTTGGTAGCGCGTATCGCTGGCCATCCTGAACAAACTTGTTCCAGATGTTGTACACTGATGATCTCTTGACATCCAACATGTTGGCAATTTCAGCCAGAGTCACCACGTTGGCATGCCCCAATAATGAGGTCACGCTTCTCTCTGGAAATTCTTGCATAGCGACGAATCGGATTGTCCATGGTCTTTCCAAGGACGACTTAAGTAGAAGGACGGGAAACCTCGTTTCTTAGAAAAGTTTTGAAGGCACTTTTTCCCGAAAAAATACACTACGGAGATAAGAAGTTTTCATTTTTTCAGCACAACAATTGTTATTGCGTTTGATAGGAGGCAGATCCAGTGTTCATCTTTTGATATGTTGTGCCTTTTTTATTGCTCTATCGATATTTATAAAGCTTTTCGTTCAGAAAATTAGGATTCTATGTTAATTTTTTATTCTACGTATATTTCCTGTATCTAAAAATCACTAAAATGCATGACACAGCTCCAATATTTGATTTTATAAACCTATTTTATCATCTCTGTTACAAATATTTGCTACACAGTCGGGTAAGAATGATAAAATAGACTCATGAAACCAAAGAGCCGAGCCGTGGCATTCTAATGTATTTCAAGCACAAGACACGCGAAAATATACGTAGAATAAAAAATTAACATAGAATCCTAATTTTCTGAACGGAAAGCTCTATAAATATCGATAGAGCAATAAAAAAGGCACAACATATCAAAAGATGAACACTGGATCTGCCTCCTATCAAACGCAATAACAATTGTTGTGCTGAAAAAATGAAAACTTCCTATCTCCGTAGTGTATTTTTTCGGGAAAAAGTGCCTTCAAAACTTTTCTAAGAAACGAGGTTTCCCGTCCTTCTACTTAAGTCGTCCTTGGGTCTTTCTCTCTGGCACACATAGACTTTCCGCTGATTTTCTAATTTGAATGCCCGTTGTCTAAATTGAGTGCCCGTCAGTGTGTTTCAGTTTGTGCCACAGACATAAAGTTCTGCTTGACTTGGGGACGGATTCTGAAATTTGGCTCTTCCCTTCTTGTCTAATTTGAATGCCCGCAGTTCAAACTTGACTGCAAAATGCTATAGTTAAGCTAAAGTATGTTGAGATGGTGAGGAACACACGTATTACTATTTTTTAAACGGGGAATGACTGATTTCATACTTTTCCTCCATGGCCATCTATGGTCAGTGTTGTCTCATCCGCTGACTAGCTGAGACAGCTAGAAACGATAGTCGCCGAAATAATAGCCGCTGCCTAAGGTACATATTATTCCCCATTTAAACCAGTGCTAGGGCAATAAATGCTTGAGTGACTTGTTTATTGAACGAGGCGAAGCCGAGAACGTTAAGAACGTTAAGACAAGTTTTAAAAAATGATTTGATGTCTATGGTCCATAGCAGAATTTTTATGGTTGAAGTAGGGATCTGGGTAAATGGTTGAAGTAGGGATCTGGATGAAGGTTTTGAAGTAGGGATCTGGGTGAAAGTGTTGAAGTAGGGATCTGGGTGAAGGTTTTAAAGTAGGGATCTGGGTGAAAGGGTTGAAGTAGGGATCTGGGTGAAAGGGTTGAAGTAGGGATCTGGGTGAAAGTGTTGAAGTAGGGATCTGGGTGAAATGGTTGAAGTAGGGATCTGGGTGAAAGGGTTGAAGTAGGGATCTGGATGAAGGTTTTGAAGTAGGGATCTGGGTGAAGGTTTTGAAGTAGGGATCTGGGTGAAGGTTTTGAAGTACGGATCTGGGCGAAGGGTTGAATTAGGGATCTGGTGAAGGGTTTGAGGTAGGGATTTGGGTGAATTGTTTAATAAAGGGATTGGGATGAGGCGTACGATGTAAAGTCTAAGACTTTAGATTTGGATCTAGTGAAATTAATTGCTGCCAATAAAAATCAAAAAAGCTGTAAGCCAAATCTAACTTATTAAAATTAGTAACCAAGTTTATTTAAATAAAATATGTATTTATTAATTAAATAAATACTATTCATTGGCATGAATAGTCGAATATTTATTTATTGGCACATAAATAAAGCAATTTTAAAGCGTTGATCAAACAGTGACAGTATTTTCCAATTAAAACTGAAAGGCAAATCGTCGTTTAAGAATCAATTAGCAACAATCAAGGTCCACGCCAAAAAATAGTCAGGAAAATCTATGTTTTAACAAGCTACTGATAGTCTCGGTAGCTAATTTGACACTTCCGGTCTGGAAGCCTAACTAGCTAATTTGACACTTCCGGTCTGGAAGCCTAATTAGCTAATCTGACACTTCCGGTCTGGAAGCCTGATTAGCTAATTTGACACTTCCGGTCTGGAAGACTAATTAGCTAATTTGACACTTCCGGTCTGGAAGCCTAATTAGCTAATTTGACACTTCCGGTCTGGAAGCCTAATTAGCTAATTTGACACTTCCGGTCTGGAAGCCTAATTAGCTAATTTGACACTTCCGGTCTGGAAGCCTAATTAGCTAATTTGACACTTCCGGTCTGGAAGCCTGATTAGCTAATTTGACACTTCCGGTCTGGAAGCCTAATTAGCTAATTTGACACTTTCGGTCTGGAAGCCTAATTAGCTAATTTCAAACTTCCGGTCTGGAAGCCTAATTAGATAATTTGACACTTCCGGTCTGGAAGCCTCATTAGCTAATTTGACACTTCCGGTCTGGAAGCCTAATTAGCTAATTTGACACTTCCGGTCTGGAAGCCTAATTAGCTAATTTGACACTTCCGGTCTGGAAGCCTAATTAGCTATTTTGACACTTCCGGTCTGGAAGCCTAATTAGCTTATTTGACACTTCCGGTCTGGAAGCCTCATTAGCTAATTTGAAACTTCCGGTCTGAAAATCTCAATAGTTAATCGCAAACAAATTGACAACATTAGAAACCACAGAGAGCCTACAAATATGGAAATATTAGACCCAAACAAGACCGCAGCCAGCAGACTGCAAACGATCTACACCAGCAGCATAGGAGTCCCTGGCTTCAATATCCAGCTCGGCTTGAAATTCTTCGAAATCTTCGCCATCCTCAGCGTCACGAAATTCGCCGCTTCCATCGGACCAATCGTCCGCTTGATAGCCTCTAGGCCAGCTGAGCACTAGCAATTTCAGAGAGTGCGACCTACTCGCATCGCTACTAGTTAGTAGTATCGGCAGCAAGCTAGTGGCCCAATCTCTAGTGCCAACTGGCCAATCGCTAATGTCTAACCGGCACAATTTAGGGCAGCCAGTTAGCACAGAGTCTAATAGTAAAGCTACCGAAGAGTTGCGTCCGTTGGCTCCAATTTCCCTGTCCAATCCACCAGGACTGGTTAGACAGGCTAGGCGTAGTGAGGACAGCCGTTGCAGACGAAACAGTTCTGCTGGAGAAGTGAAATTGTTTAAGTAGGACACTCGTAATAGTTGAACAGAATATTTTCAGGACACGCGTCCACTAAGACACTGCACTGTCTAAGGTCTATGGACCATCTTGAAGGACACAGGACACAGGATAGTGTTTATAACAGGGGTCGGCAAACATGGCCCGCGAAGCCTCTCTGTAGGCACCTGCTGCCCAGTGCTTGCATAATAAGTGTTTTTAGTCCTGGTGTGCATTTCCGATGTACATCCAATATTCTTGGCTTTCTGTTTTTAATGTACGCAGTCTCAACTGCAGGGTCGCTGCTAAATATATAAATCGATCGCACAGAGCCTACAATTGATTGAGGCTTTATCGGCTACACACAACACAACTTTCTCTCTCTCGGCTTCGCTCTCTACACTCTCTATCCGGTTCTCAGGTTCTTTGAAACTTCACAATAGCAATCTTGCTCAAGGTTTGCGGCTCTTCTCAGCTCTCTTCTCTCTTTTATCTCCCTAATCTCTTCCCTCCCTCCTCTCCTCTTACCTCCCTCCTCTCCTCTTCCCTCACTCCTCTCCTCTTCCCTTTCTCCTCTTCTCTCCCTCCTCTCCTCTTCCCCCCTCCTCTCCTCTTCCTTCCCTCCTCTACTCTTCTCTCCCTCCTCTCCTCTTCCCTCCCTCCTCTCCTCTTCCCTCCCTCCTCTCCTCTTCCCTCCCTCCTCTAATCTTCTCTCCCTCCTCTCCTCTTCCCTCCCTCCTCTCCTCTTCCCTCCCTCCTCTAATCTTCTCTCCCTCCTCTCCTCTTCCCTCCCTCCTCTCCTCTTCCCTCCCTCCTCTCCTCTTCCCTCCCTCCTCTAATCTTCTCTCCCTCCTCTCCTCTTCCCTCCCTCCTCTCCTCTTCCCTCCCTCCTCTCCTCTTCCTTCCCTCCTCTACTCTTCTCTCCCTCCTCTCCTCTTCCCTCCCTCCTCTCCTCTTCCCTCCCTCCTCTAATCTTCTCTCCCTCCTCTCCTCTTCCCTCCCTCCTCTCCTCTTCCCTCCCTCCTCTCCTCTTCCCTCCCTCCTCTAATCTTCTCTCCCTCCTCTCCTCTTCCTTCCCTCCTCTACTCTTCTCTCCCTCCTCTCCTCTTCCCTCCCTCCTCTCCTCTTCCCTCCCTCCTCTAATCTTCCCTCCCTCCTCTCCTCTTCCCTTTTCCCCCTCTTCGATTTCATCCCTCATCTCGTCTCCCCTCACCTTCTTTATTACCTCATCTCCTTTCTCCTATCTCTCTTTCCTCTCTTCCAATCCTCTGGCCCGCAGTCATGCGCTAGATTCTCTATCTGGCCCTTGCGGTAAAAGTTTGCCGACCCTGGTTTACAACAACCTAAGGACACGGGGTGTGCCTTACTATCTAAGAACACGGGTCACACAACTATATAAGGATACGGGGTGTAAAACCAACGAAGGACACGGGGTGTACAACCCTCATACAAGGCTGTTTACCATAGAACGAAGCGCCGGAAGTTTCAATCACTTCCGCCGGAAGCAGCAAAGGATTATCGGACAGATCCAAATGCTGCAAAGTCAAACGACATGCGTTCATAACAGCCAACAGATCTGATGAGTTCGCTCGCAATCTGCAGCCGGCAAGGCACAAAGCAGTCAAATTGTCGACTATAGAACCAAAAGAAGGCAGCTGGATGCCAGGATTGCCGCTTAAATTGAGATGCTGCAAACGGCTGCTCATTGGTGTTGCATTTGCTGCATTATTGTGATCAACTGAGGCCAAGCCTAACAGTGCTCCAAGGCTAATAACTGAACGACGATCAAGGCGACTACGGCTCAGGTCCAGGCAGGTTGCATTGTCAAGAAGACTTTGCCAAAGTTGACTAGCATTGACCTGAGATAGGCTGCCAATTCTCAGATCGGTGTCTGTCAGACAAACACTGATCGGTAGCGACTGGGAAAGAAAAATATAGATTAACTAGTGCTGCAAATACAAGATAGACTCTAGTAGTGCGTGCGATTTATAACGAAAAGAAAGTAAGGGCCCTCTAGCTTCGTTTAATTTTGTTAGGGTAACAGCATATGCCTGTAAGGTTTTTAGGATCGGGTAACTTGATAAACACATCAGCTACTCATGTTTTATTTGATACTGAATTCGTCTATCTGGTTCGAACTTGTGTTTTTTTTTGTTCTTGGGGAGAATCGCTGAGATAGATGCCAAGGGTCAATTGAAAGTTGTCAAGGTCAAGCCAAAGGTAGATCGAAGGAAAATTAGGCTTAGGCCAGGGCTTAAAATTCCAAAGATTACAGATTCCTTAGGATACTAACAGTACATGTTAGAAGACTTACATGTAGTTTATCCCAAAAATGTTCATTTCTTTATATGTTGCCTCTTCGCCCCAATGGGGGGGCGCTGATTGCTAGTCCTATATACTAAAATCTATATTCACAAAATCTGAATACGCTGTTATGAAAACCCACCTCTTCATTAACACTTCTCCAGCTACCAATTTTAAGTTCGTTTACAACGCTCAACAGTTTCATTGGATGCACGGATGCTACACAAAGTCGTCGCAAGCGTAGCTGACCTCGATAACAGCGCGATACAACAGACGCTAGGCGCAACAGTTCATTGTGACCTTCAACAGCAACGTCAAGATCAACTTGAACAGATCTGCTAACATCGCCGCAACTTGCTAGCTGATCAAGGAAAGCAAACTGCTGCTGCGCAGATGGCGGCTGACCAGGCAAATGATAGCGAATCGATGCTGGTGCAGTTGCGGATGAAGCCGAGTTATTTCGGCATCGATTGATCACAGCCAGGCAGATTAATGACCAGATTTCTGACAGGGCAAGATTTCGACATCTACTAGGCTTCTGAAGACTGTCAATTGTTGCGGTGAAAGACAGTGGCGCAGTATCTAGTACTGAGAACTCATCAAAAGGCCATACAGTGGCCAGATGAACCAAGCTGAGACTGTGACCCTGTTTAATGGCACTGCGAACTAATTGAGGCCAAACAGATCTAGGCGGACTCAATGATAGACAGTGATTTCTTAGAAAGTTTGAGTCCTCTGTTAGTGCTGCAGCAGAGAGAAATCTTAAAGTTGGAACTCCATCAACCAAGTCAACATCGTCAACAGCTGAGTCCAGCTCATCTGCGGTTGTGAATTCTACATTGGTAGCTTCTGGCCAACTGAGCCAGGCTGCACGGCTGTCAATGTGGCAATTGCAGCCCTGTAATGATGCCAAACAAAATTGAAATTTGTTTAGATTTGACTTTTTTACCAGATGATTGCATTTAGTAACATGAATTTATATGAAAAAACATGGACCTCACTAAGGAACTAAAAACAAAGGACAATCAAATTAAGTACTAATATCTATACTTTACCCTTCAGCCTCTGACCTATTGAAGTTGAAGAAATCTGCAGGCTTCATGCTTATAAATATTAAAATTACTATAATTTTGGCTTCTAAGTCACAAAGTTCAACATTCTAAGCATAATAACATGCATCTAACACTTTTTTACTTTATATTGTATGCCATATATAGAAGGCCAAATAATATCTTATTGTATATTCTAATAAACTAGGGGAAGACCTATGGATAGACTAAGGACAAAGTCAATATAGTGAATGATTGGTTTGTATATTGATGTTGTCATTGATAGTTATTAGAAGACTAGGCAAGGCCTACAAATTCTTATATCACATTGTGCATGCTTGGGTGCAATCTAGGGATTCACCCGGCTGTTTCTATTGGCAACATCTGTCGCTATTGGACAGAATAGTAGTCACGTGACTGCTCTCAGCCAATAGCGACTTACCAATAGTGTTGCCAATAGAAACAGCCAAGTGATTCCCAAGGTTGCGCATGTATGACATTGTGGCACTGATTATGGTATATGCCAAAAACTTCAGCAAGCTCATTGTTGCACAATTTGCATATGATACAAGAATGCCTTGATAGATAAAAGAACAGACTTCCTTTCTCTTTTTTCTCCTTTCTCTTATATTTTTTAACTAACTAAAGTAACAAATCTCCAATTCTTACCAACTATCAAGATCTTACCATTAGAGCAATGGCCTGCTTATTAGTTAGTTTCCAAGAAGCCTCCTTTGTAATCTAGATTTCTTTGATAATGGTAAATCCTGGGTAGCTTTTCTATAGACTTTGTTCACCTTAACTTAAGTACCTACTATCCAACTACAATGTGTATATAGTGTCAAAATATTCTTTCAGTCACTAACCCTAGGGGCTTAAGAGTTCTCCTTATATTGAAAGTTTGAACATTTACCTAAATTTTAGCCTTGCAAGTTGCAATACTCCTTTCCTAATAAGCATATAATATCAAACATTTTTGTCTTCACTACTTAAGTCCCCAATTTCAGGAAATTAAGAGCTCTTTTCAAATCCAAAATAAATACATTTATCTTAGGCACTTATTTGCATGGTAGCATATAAATAGTATTATCAGTATAAATATTGGTTTTATTTATAGCTATAGTTGAGTTACATTTGATTGACTACAAATTCATCCTTTTAAAAGCAAACATGTTATATTCTTGTTTGTTTCTTTTGAAGAACCCTTTATACTTTGCATTATTGTAAGTAAAAAATGCTAAGTTATAAGCATATAAATCATGCATAAACTCCATCTACCAGCTTTAGTTAGTTTAAACTCATTATGAAAATAAAAGATATAAGGACAAAAATTGGACAAAAAATCTGTGCACAAGACTAGGCTTTTGGTTTTGGTGTTTGGGGGTTGCCAGCTTAGGGGTTTGGAGTCAAATAATGAAAGGAGAGGGTGATCAGTGGAGCCCAAAAGTTTAGGTAGCAAGCAAACCTATAAAACTCCACTGTGAGGAGACAAAGAGAGAGAGAGAGAGAGAGAGAGAGAGAGAGAGAGAGAGAGAGAGAGAGAGAGAGAGAGAGAGAGAGAGAGAGAGAGAGAGAGAGAGAGAGAGAGAGAGAGAGAGAGAGAGAGGGGGGGGGGAAGGGTTTAAAGTGGCAAACATTGAGGGATTAGGGGAAAGAGGAAAGGTGGCTAAAGTGACAAACATACAGAGAAGGGGGAGGAGTTGGGGACAGATTTAGATTTGCCTCTTGTTTTCTATATTAAGTTAATGGGCTTATTATCAATTTATATAGATTGATTCACTAATTGTCACTATGGTGTGCATGGTATCTTATCTATGCCCTAGCAGTGCCTAGTCTAGACTCTAGTGTTAAGGTGATGATTTAATTGCTCAGCTAATACACAGGGAAAGGTGCCAATAATAAAACCAATTGAATCTTGGCATAGCCCTAGCTATCTGCTTACCTGTTACAACTGCTATGTACACTTAGCCTAAGCCCAAACCTCCCATTCTGGAGGAATCATTAAATTTAATTGAACCCCCAAAATGCAGGGGTTTTATTCACATCGAATGCACCCACCTTTCCAATACATAGAGACCCGCAGGCAGAGGTTGGGATAGCTATTTTTACAAACAGGCTGATCCAACCCTTCTACTAGAGAGGCAGACTGGCCATAGAAGGTTACGAAAATTCTTCATTCATACATATAAGTGTAGTGAGTCACTATTTAGTTAGGCACTGCACTAATCAGCTGCCTCCCTCGCCTTCGCCCCAGGCTTCTGTCTGCCATTGGGAAGTTGCCTGTCCCTTCTCGCCTGTCCTCTGGGCTGTCCCATGCCCATTTGCCTGTCTGTCTGTTTGTCCTTGTTTGTCTCCTTTTGTCTTGTGTTCTCATTTTGCAGTGCCTAGACAGCTGGCCTGCCTCTGTTTCGTTCTCTGGTTGGCATCTCCAAATTTGGAATGCCATCTGTTTTCCGGTCCCAAGGTCACAAGTGCCTTCACTTGTGGGCTTTTTCCCCCTCATCATGTGAGCCAGACACATGACAGGCCTTCTTCCTTTTTTAGTCCAAAGTGCAATGATTTCATCATTGTACACTAGGCTCGTGTTTATGGGGACATCACGTGCGCAAAGACCCCTGCCTCCTCTGAGGCAGAACCTGCTTGCTTGTTGCTAAAAATAGCAACAGAGTCACTCATGACTCTTAGTAGGGTCTTTTGTGCTATAGTGCAATTGATTCTCCCTATAAATGTAGCCCCTCTCATGGCTTGGTTCAGACAAGCCCATTTGCCTATTAGCCTGTTCCACCCATTTGCCCGTTTTCTGCCTGCCTCTCTATCTCAGTCAAAGTCTTTTAAGTTTGTGTGCCAAGTTTGCCCCTAAGTTTGAACTTAAGACTCCCAACTTTGTGCATGCCTACATCAAATTGCTCTTGCTATCTATTAGCAAGGCAGCTTAGATCCCCCAAAGCTAGCACCATCGCTCTAACCCCACACTAGCCGAGCAGGGACTGCAGACTGTGGACGCTCCTGTTTGAGAACTGCTAAATCTGCACAAAGTGATTGACTTTCTCTCTTGTCTTAGTTATTTGCTTCTACAAGCTTAGCACCTCACCGAAAGCTGCAACTCTGCGAAGCTAGTGGCAGCACTACCTATGCTACGAGAACCAGTTTCTATGAAACTGCCAACTAGACACCTCCACCAAGAGCTAGAAGATCGGCCAGCCCTTCTGAGACAGCTTGAGGAAGCCAGCAGACATGACATTAGTGGCAGCAGTCTAGTCAACAGTCACAGGCAAGACACCTATACTTCATTGGTGGCAACAGTGGGATTTCAAGACCTGCCAGGCCATCTCTAGATAGTATCGAAGAAAGTATAAACATTTCATAAGTTTTGCATTTGAGTTGGCAGCTGTCTAAGGGGAAATACACATTAAACTTGGCTAGTTGATTGATTGATCTACTCAGCTTTAGATATAAGACAATGAGCTTGAAATTTTGGGTATCAATGTACCCAAAAGTGTAATACCCGAAATTGAAACTATGCATTTCATGCATTTTCAATGCAAATTTTAAGGTAGCCAAAATTCTAGCCAAAATTTCAGGCCATCTCTAACTTAAGACTATAGGCAGCATGGTTTTTAACTTTCCATTTGATTTCTTATAAAAAATGATTATATTTAGCAAAAAAGCTTAGCCTAGCTCTTGCCACTCACTAAAATTAGTATATCATCAAAATACATATAAATTCTCATAAGAAATCATAATTTTATTATTGTTATTAAGGTAAAAGAGGTAGCTCTACTTTTTTCATTCTTTCATTGGAAAACAATGTAGAAATAAGAAAGGTAAAATGGCATATCCCTACATAATGGCACACTAAGCCTCCCTAATAAAAATTTGCTATTTAGTTTTTTGAATATTTGGGTAAATGGTACAAATAACTATGCACATCTTAGAATAGGCAAAATCTATGCTAGCTAATTAAATTAGACATGTTAAATAAAGAAATAATTATGGAAATACTTCTAGTTAACTGTTTTATAGAAATAATAGCATTATTCATGTATATAAAGCTATATTTTTATTTCTACCACTTAAATGCTTGGATGTTATAAGTTATATATAGATCAAAAATGATATTAGCTAATATTATAAACATGAAATATAAGATTGACACATTGAAATTTAAAGTAACAAACTTTTTCTACTAAAATTCTGTTAATAATAATAGTATATAAAACCATATATAGTAAACTATTGCATCTAAATAATATAAATATAATTACTAGTATATATTTATTGAATATATAATAATAAGATATTTATAAACAAAATGATAGGCTAAAACTTTTAAAGCAATGTAGAACTCTCATATTTGCCTTTTATTATTGGACTTTCTTGTGTTTTGCATTAAAAGTTTTTAAAGAGTATAACTCTAGTCTAATCGATTTTTTTCTATGTAAAAAAATTTTCTTTTATTAAAAGTTTACATTTTAAAAAATAAAAAGCAAAGTTTAATAGATTATAAAATATACTTTATTTTTTATTCTCAAAAAAGTAAAAAACAGCATTGTTTTTATTCAAAAGATAAGCAACCTTCTCCTACTTAATTCTTTTTTAGAAAAGAACTTTGTTAAGCAAGCAAACAAATTTTAATTCATTTTTTTAAACTAGAATAAAATATGAAAAAATGACACTAATCATAAGAAAATTAAAGAAATAAAAAAGTTATAGATTTTAAATTGTTTTTTTTTGTTAAAAAGGTCACAGGCCTTTATGGCAATTTTGTAGAGGGCCTATTACAAAACTAACAATTAACAAAAGTATATATACAAAAAGTTACATAAGCGTAGGCCCTTAACTTTTTTAATTCTAGGCCAAATGTTAAATGTCACACTCAGAGACATGGCTGCCGTGTCTATAATATAGAAACTTTTAAACATGGCTGCCATGTCTCTAATAGTGACTAGGTCCATATTTATAGACATGGCTGCCATATGTATAAGGTTCTGCATTATAGACACAGGCGCCATGTCTATAAGTATGGACCTAGTCACTATTAGAGACATAGCTACCATGTTGATGAAACTTTCATGGTAGCCATGTCATTAATATTGAATGGGTTCACACTTAGAGACACAGTGGGTGGCTATGTTGCTAATATTGAATAGGTTCACACTTTGAGACATGGTAGATAGCCATGTCATTAATATAAATAGGTTCACACTTAGAGACATGGTGGGTGGCATACATGCGCAACCTCCAAAATTTGGTCGGCCGTGCGACGTAGTTTTCGGCCAAAAATGCGACTTACATGAAAAAAACCTGAAAGCAAAATTAACGCAACTTTGGGTAAATGGCAGGAGTAACTATAACTGTCTTTATTAAGGCAAAATGCTTCGTCAGCTACTTAATACTACTTTGGTATTTATTTGGGTGGGCATTTTTGCAACTTACCTTGGTTGGCCGCCAAATCAGTCGTCCATATCGGCCAACTATTGTGCATGTATGGTTTTGACTCTTGTCATTCCTAATCGTATTTGTACCCCATGTGGCACTAGAACAGTACACTTGACACGGAGTGTTTTAGGCATGATTGTACAGTGTAAGGTTGCAAAAGTGGGGAGTGGCAGAGATACATATGTATATATAGCTGTATGAGTATGATGGCACAAGCTAAGGCTAAGTCAATGCATGCAGCGATAAAAGCAGTCTGTAAAGCCAAATAGTGAAAGTTAACCTTAACTTATAGCACCTTGGCAGCCTATGCTGTCTGCCTGCATCTGATACGAGCATATAACTAAACTACCAAGGCAATTGGTTGTATTTACACTTACTTTCTGTACATGAATTGGTAAAGGTAAGGGCTTTTAAATGTTTTATTTATATAGTAATACTCATAAATCAATCTTATTTTATCACCAAAATCATATACTCGACTTAATCTTTCACAGAATGATGTACAGCCTTAGTTGTCTTTGCCTACTGATTCTAAGTGGCATCCTAGCTATCAATGGTATTCTAGCTGAGAGTGAGTGCTCAATTGTTATAAATGAGTTAAATACTGATGAGCCTAATATTGGATCTCAAGAATTTTCAGAGTTCATTGAGCTGAAGAAAGTTTGTTCCACAACTGCAATGCTATTAGGATCAGTGCCAGTGAGACTCCGTGATTTTCTTCTGATTGGAGTTCAAGAATATAGCGGCGATTTTAGACGACCTGTGGTTTCATTTTCTGCTGACTTCTATCGGTCCTCAGGCTTCAAAACGGACAGCAGTTTCTTTGTTATTGCATCAAAAGAGAAGCAGGAAGCAGCAGATATGTTTTTACCGATACATCTATTGGGTATCAGGGAAAAACTAGACATGGGCTGCCAAGTTCCGCTCCTAGTGGATCATCGCAGTCATCCATCATTGATTTTTTCAAGTCTGCTAGTAAGACAATTCCAACAGAACCAAATGCATTAAAGAATGGGAATGGTAAAAGTGCCATGGCCATTATTCTCTTGTATCAACGAGACTTTTCTAGATCAGAATCGGACAGTTCAAGTTCCACAACTGCCAGTAGCATTGGAAAACTGCGACTAGCTAAAATGCATGCAACACAAAGAAGACCTGTTTATGAAGATAAAATTATCATTGATAACTCATTAGCTGAAATTATTAGGAACAATGTGCATGACATGATCATCTATGCACGAAGTACACAAAATAACAGGTGCACATTTTTTGAGTCCATTTATCGTAGGCTAAGAGACAAGCCCAACTACATCTTAAAGCCAGCAAGAGAATGGGATGAACTTGGTCATGAGGACTATTCAATAAACCGGTGCCCTGAATCCAGCAGTGAGTTACGAAAGCCTTTGCTTTTTACAAGGTGGAAACTTGAACAGTTGACTCCAGGTAGAGAAAATGACTGCTCAGGTGCTCATTGGATTTTAGAGGACAATATTGAAGCCATCATAAAATACACCTTCAAGAGAAGCATGTACATTGGCAGACTCAGCATTAGCATCTGCTTCATCAGCAACAGAAAGAATCGAAATGCGACTAGCTCCTGCTCCAGCTTCATGTTCTGAAAGCTCACACCGTAGTGAATTGGCCAGGTCCTATGAATTTTCAGAGCAAATAGCAGCTAATCGAGATCACGCTGTTCAAACTGCTGCTGCAGAAACTTCTAATTTTTGCTCTGCTGCAAATGTACAGGAAAGAAGAGAGTTGTTGGAGAATGACCAGCAAACAAGCAAACTACAAGTGGAAATTATTAGGCAAGTAAATATTCAAAGACAATCAACGAAACGATCACTTTGCCAAAGTCCTAATTGTTGATTTAGATTCGAGCGACTCAAGGGGTTCAGGTGATGTTGAAATAGTACAAGTAAATACTGCAGAAGCAGGGCCATCGCAAAGAAAAATACCATACATAAGCACATCTGCAGACGCATGTCTAGCCACTTCAGCATCAAAGCCCTCGTCTTCCTCTATGATGGGCGAAAATATTGAAGTTTTCCCTAAAAAGGACTGGGAGGATACATCTGGTTTTCGAGAGGAGTAGTTACATTTTTTGGAGATGCACCAGTCACAGTAAGTAAATGGAAACTGACGAACTGTAAATTAATGTATAGTGTATTGTGTATTGCACTTATTAGCATATTGCTTTTAGATACTCACAAATAGTCCAAATCCCAAAATATTCTCTAATTTGACCATTGCAGATCATTTTCAAGAAAATTTGTGTCACAAGAAGTGAAGACATGGTTTCAATATGTTCAAAACACCGAAGATCTATCAAGATCTGGAATACAATGTCGGATCTGCAGAAAATTTTTGAATGCACATAAGAAAAAGGAGACAAATCTAGAGAGCCAACGTAAGTTAACTTTTGCAACAGAACAAGGCTACATTCCCAAAGGTCATGCAAAAGATAGCGTACGAAGAAAACTACAGGAACATTCATTAAATACACTTCACAGTGACGCCATAAAGTGGATGAAGGAAAAACATACTTCAGTTCTTGCAAAGCAACTCAAACAGATGAATGAGGCCGCTAGACTAGCTAAAACTAAACGAGATGAAATAACAGCCCGAGTTTTGACAACAGTTTATGCCAAAGTCAAATCTAATATTCCATTCAGTGCTCATCCAAATATGATTGATTTACAAGTAAAAAATGGGTTGGATATGGGGAGCCATCATAAGCATCGCAAAAGTGCCGCAGCAATGGTGGAATCAATCAGTAATACAATGCATCGGACATTTGTGAATTACATTAAAAGTGCTGACAATCTTCCGATTTCTATTGTACTAGATACAACGTCTGATATTCATTCAAACAGCTACATCATGATATACTTCAGAGTTCTTGAAAACAGCCAACCTTTGATGTTTTTTTTATCGGTTTAAACGTCTGACTGAAGTAGAGACTGGACGAAGCATTTATGAACTTCTCATCCGTTTATTTTCGGATGACAAGCTAGAAGATGAAATCAAACGAAGGCTATGGGGGGTGACAACTGATGGTGCATCCGTAATGACAGGAAGTCGAGTGGGATTAATAAGTCAACTGAGGCCTTGGGCTAGCAAACAATTTTTTCAGCAACATTGTGCAGCGCATAAGTTAGAACTTTCAATCTATCATGCCTTTGAAATCTTCCCATTTATGCAACATCTCGATAAGAATATAAATTCTCTACACAAATTTTATATGAGCCATGCTGTTAAATGTAAGGCATCTTTGGCACAAACTTCGGAAGCACTCAACTTGGTTTTCTATGAATTAAAAAGAACATACATGCGCAACTTTGGGAATCACCCGGCCGTTTCTATTGGCAACATACACATGTAAGTCGCTATTGGCTGAGAGCAGTCACGTGACTACTATTTCGTCCAATAGCGACTTACATGTGTGTGTTGCCAATAGAAACGGCCGAGTGAATCCCAAGGTTGCGCCCAAGCATGAAAAAGAATATATCACATCAGGTGGGTTGCATCGGAAGTGTCTGCTCTTGATGTGATTCGAAAGTCGTACTACTTGCTTCTGACAAATTTAGAAAATATCAAATCACCTTCCTCAGGCTTTGATGACGAAAGTAAAGCAACTGCCTCTGGATTATTGAAAACATTGCAAAATGTCCGGTATTATTCATTACATCTATTTCTCATGGACATTCTAAAATTACTGGAATTTGAGTCCTTGCAGTTTCAAAGAGCCAAGGGTACATTTATTGGCTTGCAAGAACGCCACACTAACCTTATCCATTCACTAGAAACCTTAAAAACGAACAATGGTCCTCGCATTGTGGACTTTTTGGCTTCCTGAAAGTGTCGTCGAGTTTTGGGAACTGCAGATGGATATCCGCAGCTGGAATACCATTCAGTATGTCACACAAGAGACCTATCTTATTCTAACTTTGCTTGTCCTTCCGGCCCTGGAAGCAGCAATCCAACAGAGAGGTTTGAGTTGAAGCAACCAAGTTCTGCTGCAGACAGATCTCTAAGAAATAGATTATTTGATGCTAGTGGACGTGGCAGTGTTGTTGACATGGGAGCTTATCCAGCACTGGATGAGATTCGCAGTCGAATCATTGATAGCATAATTGATCAGCTGCGTAATTATTTTCCTGAGGATGACTACTCAATATTTAATGTGCTCAACCCAATGTTATTGCCTAATGCTGAAACATTACATACTGTCTTTACATACAGTTCGAGAATCATACCTCTTGCTAGACGGTTTGGAATGGAAGATGACAGCTCTGAATCTGAAACAGAGGACCATCTTTCTGATTCAGACTCTAGAGATGCAGATGCTTCAAAACGCGCTACAGAAAGGACAATCTCTGGTCAGTTCGGTCTACTCCTAAAAAGTTTGATCACTTCGCATAGTGTTGACTTCTGTGCCTACAAAGGCAAAGGTCCGGTGAAATTTTGGAGTCACTTTCTAGAGACAAGAACTGTTGAATGGCTGCCCAGAATAAAGAATCTAATTATGGTTGTGTTAACTTTGCCAATATCATCAGCTGAGGCTGAAAGAGGGTTTTCTATCTATAAGCACATTGCCTATGACAGGAGAACACGCTTGGCACCAAAAACATTGGAGCATCTACTACGGATTCGAATAAATGGGCCTCCGCTGATGAAATTTAAGCCGGATATTTATGTCAATGATTGGCTGAAAAAACACTGGCGTTCTGATGCTCCTGGAGGTCAACGGCAAAAAGAATCCAACGTAGACGAGGAAAATAAAAATTCTGATTCTGATTTGCTAAGTGGACTATTTTGAAAGTTTTTTATCAGTTTTAATCTGCTACAATTTTAATCAATTATTACAATGGTACATGCATAATCATTAAGACTACAGTTCTTCTAAGTTCATATATAAGACCGTTAGAATCTTGCAGTTTTAATTTGCTAATTAAATATTATTAAAAGTATGATTTGCAATTGTAATAGGGCTGAAAAATTACTGCTTATAAGTTATTCTATCCCTATTTCTATTCCTTAGCCATTTCTGGCTTCGTAATTCTTAATTTTTCAAATTGATGCGTTAATGCACACGTAGCCTACACCCTAGTAAGTGATACATTAAATTCATCCTAAACTAATCCTATCCTAATAATCCTAAAGATGCTCTGCGACTTAACTCAGTCCTGCTGCGACTTACCTCGGCCCTGCTGCGACTTACTCGGTCCTGCTGCGACTTAGCTCGCCCTCAGTGCGACATAGCTCTCGCTCGGTGCGACTTAGCTCGCCCTCGGTGCGACTTAGCTCGGTCCTGCTGCGACTTAGTGCGACTTAGCTCTCGCTCGGTGCGACTTAGTTCGCCCTCGGTGCGACTTAGCTCGGTCCTGCTGCAACTTAGCTCGCCCTCGGTGCGACTTAGCTCGGTCCTCCTGCGACTTAGTGCGACTTAGCTCTCGCTCGGTGCGACTTATTTTGCCCTCGGTGCGACTTAGCTCGCCCTTAGTGCGACTTAGCTCGGTCCTGCTGCGACATAGCTCGCCCTCAGTGCGACTTAGCTCTCGCTCGGTGCGACTTAGTTCGCCCTCGGTGCGACTTAGCTCGGTCCTGCTGCGACTTAGCTCGCCCTCAGTGCAACTTAGCTCTCGCTCAGTGCGACTTAGTTCGCCCTCGGTGTGACTTAGCTCAGTCCTGCTGCAACTTAGCTCGCCCTCGGTGCGACTTAGCTTGGTCCTGCTGCAACTTAGTGCGACTTAGCTCTCGCTCGGTGCGACTTAGTTCGCCCTCGGTGCGACTTAGCTCGGTCCTGCTGCAACTTAGCTCGCCCTCGGTGCGACTTAGCTCGGTCCTGCTGCGACTTAGTGCGACTTAGCTCTCGCTCGGTGCGACTTATTTTGCCCTCGGTGCGACTTAGCTCGCCCTTAGTGCGACTTAGCTCTCGCTCGGTGCGACTTAGTTCGCCCTCGATGCGACTTAGCTCGGTCCTGCTGCGACTTACCTTGTCTTCAGTGCTGCAACTTACAGCACTTACAACTCTTTTTGTGTTTTTCTCTTTCTCTTTGCTCCCTTTTTCTCGTTTTTTCCTTTTCCTTTCCCCTTTTTCGTCTTTTGTTTTTTTAGTTTTTTTGGTGGTTAATCAATTTTGCGACTTACTTGGTTGGCCGCTAAATCGGTCGGCCGGATCGGCCAACTCGGCCGACTGTTGCGCATGTATGGTGGGTGGCTGTGTCTATAATATTGGAGCTTATAGGCATGGCTGCCATGTATATAATCATCGATCATCGATTATCAATATAACCACCATTTGCTTATGAGAGAGCCTTACAGAACATGCATTTTATATTTGTTGTAGGGCTACTTTTCTAATTCCTATTATTGAATATCCTAAAGCTGCCACCAAAGTTGTCACAGGCATGTTTCCTCTCACTGAAATTATACCACTGCTGCAATCAAAGTTGTCAAAGGGTGTTCCTGTACAATACAGAATCTCACTGCTGAGTCACCAAAGTTGTTGAAGGGCTGATTCTTCTGTCTCTACAAATGATTCCCCAATTGTCAATAAGTTGTTACAGGGCTTGACTTCTGTCTTTATAAATTGTTCTAATGTTGGTAGCTACCACCAAGACTATTCTATTAATAAATCATGAGTTTATTAATCTTAGAAGAAGTCTGGGAAATGTTTCTTGGAATTAGTCTGAGTTTATATCTGAGTAGTTGTCTGAGTATATATTTGAGAATTTGTCTGAGTATATTGTTCTTAGAATACTATTTAGCCCTTACAAGTATCATTCTTCTGTTATTCCAGTAGCATTTACTTTTATTCTGGTAGCATTTACTGCTATTCTGGCCTGAGCGGTATATTGGCTTACTAGTATATGTATTGCATGTACTTTCAAGTCCTGGGCATTACCAAGATCAGAGGGTCATAGCCTCCGGTTATTCTTTTATGTATTGATTTAGGATCTACTTTGTAGTTTCTTACTACTTCCACTTTTCAATCGTATATACTGTATGTGTTCTCTGCCACTTCACTTCTCTTCTGCAAATGAATAACTTGGAAAACAATCTTCAATAATGTTTACTCGGAACTATTTCTATTTGATACTGGCTTTTGTTCTTAAGGAACCGCGATGTGCAAGGTTGGTCTCTCCTCTGCCAAAAATGCTTCTATTTATACTAAAATTTACTGCTAGTTTAAACAAAAATTAGTTTGCATAAAGTATTATGAAAAATATGTGTATTATAACAAATGTGTTTTCCTAGATTTGGCACGCACTCAAAATGAGTTATACAATTATCAATTTTATAAAAAAATTGGGAGGGGCCCTGCATATATTGATGATAATAGCCATGCCTATAAGCTCCATACTTATAGACACAGCCATCGTGCCTATAAAAAGTACTCCAAATTTTAAAAGTGAAGTGTCTTTTTAGGCACATGACCAAGATGGCTAAATACCAAGATGGCCATAGCTTTGAATGGCTGCTTGGATAGGAATAGGTGATAGGTCTATATATTTCCTCATTTCCTATTGGCTGTGATTAGGGTAGGGTATGACCTAGCATCAAGTCTCGGAGAAGACAGATTTTGTTAGTGAAATTAGATTAGTAAAACAAAAAACACTTCCCTTTACAGCAAGTATTACTACCTACTAAAGCTAGTAGCACTATTAGCACAAGACATTTGATTTTTGTATCATGGATAATAGTTTCAAACCTATCTCAATATACTAATTGATGTATTGTTTGTATATGTTAAAAGTTAAAGATAGAGGATAAAGGTATTAGTTATCATAGAAGTAAGCAAAAATTGGAGTGCCCTTTTGTCTCTCATCTTTTCTCTTATCTCTGCACTCTTATCTCTTATCTTTTCTCTCTCTCATCTCTGCCCTCTTTTCTCTCATCTCCTCTCCACAGAGGTAAACAACATGCATTTTGCTCCCTCCTTTACCTCCTTTGCTGCCTTTCTCTTCTGAGCTGGCCGATCTACTGGATTGCACGTATGCAGAGCAAGAGCTTCTATGGTTCTATCAGCCCGGCAGACTATGGAGCCATGACAGTGCAGTGATAAACACTTAGTGCAACGATAGTATGTGTGGCTATTTCGATGCATTTTTGCATCTATCAGATGGCTAAGGTCTTGTTAGGCATACTGCACTAGAAGGTCTTTCCCGTGACTGCATCCTGTACCTGTAAGAATCTTAAAGGGCTGGGGAGGTGGGCTGCGGGGCAGTGCAAGCTCTGCTGGAGGAATTTGAATAGATTCTTCTAGAGCTGGATCAGGGTCATTGAAATCTGGATAATGGTAAAGAAAATTTTCTGCTTGTGCCAGAATCAAATACACTGGTTCTAGATTTTCAACAGGTAGAGGAACAGCCGCTGGTCAGAATTTGGGGCTTGTACATATACTACTGCAGCATCTGCAGCTTGAGACACTGCTAAGTTACCTATAAGAGCCCATCTATTGCATTGATTGCAAAGCGAGAAAAACTCACCAACATGTTCATTGCAGAATACTGATCAATAGATATGCGCCTGCCATTTTGTATCTAAGTGCTTACTGTTGTCAATGAATGAAACAGATGAATTTTGAATAGGGCTTGAAATTTATCTAGTTTTTATCCCTTTTAAACAAGTAAATTAGTCTCAACCAATAAGAGAAATCCAAAAAAGCTACACTTATTTTATATGAAGAAGAGATCTATTTTATTATCAAATATGTTTACACCTCTTAGGGGCCTACTCATACCTGGGCAACAGTCGGCCGAGTCGGCTAATCCGGCCAACCAATTTGGTGGCCAACCAAGGAAGTCGCAAAAATGCCCACCCGAAAAAATACCATAGTAGTACTAAGTAGCTGACGAGGCATTTTGACTTAATAAGAGTATAAGACGGTCATAGTTACTCTTGCCATTTACTTAAATTGCGTTAATTTTGCTTTAGGGTTTTTTACATGTAAGTTGCATTTTTGGCCAAAAACTATGTTGTATTTTAATTTTATTAAAACTAAGTTGCATGGCTGTCTTGGCTGACTAAATTTTGGAGGTTGCGCATGTATGGGCCTACTATAAGTAGGAAATTAAGACTTGTAACCATTTTTGTCTTTAAACCATTCTCAAAATTTTGACTGCCTGTCTAAACCCCCCTATTTCAACCCCACATCTTCCTACCCAAAGCTATCCAATAGTAAACCAGTTGCCATTTTCTGACCCCCACCCCAGCTATGGCCATCTTGGTATATGGCTAGGCCTATCTTGGTCTTACACCTCTTTTTACTCATATAATCAAGCTCTAGGTCTATCATATTTTATTAAGAGATAGACCTCTTGAATTTTTTTAACTTTCAAAATCACATTGGAATCCCTACTTTAATAAATAAAAAAGATGAAATAGTTTTAATAACATTATTTTTCCATGAAAAGTATTTTGTTTCCTAGTTTATACTGCTTCTTAATCTTATTCTAGGGCCTATGTAAAAATTGAATAAAAAAGTTTTAAAAACTTAAAAAAATCTTTTTTAATCAGACTTGTCTAAAAATATATTCATATTGGCAAGACATGGGACTTTTACTAAACAAAAGTCCCTAATATGTGTTGAAAAATTGATTTTTTTCTCTAGCATTAGGGGGCCTAGCGGCCTAGCCTATATATATTACTACACTACAACTACAAGCTAAAACGAAATTGTGGCGTTTGTGCTAATGTGCTTATGATGCTTTTGTTACTGTTGGGCAAGGCTTATAATTATACAGCCTAGGCTTTATTATATTAATAGCCGCATTTTCCATTTAAGACCAGTAGGACCAGATGTTCAGCTTAGACGTGACCTAATACAGATACCAGATACTGAGATAGTTCTGTTCTTACAACGAACAAACAAGCACTAAGCATTCCACGCGTTGTAAGAAATCAATCTGAATTAGAAGAGGGCCTCAATTTGAATTTGTATTTAATTTGTTGGTATTTAAAAAATAATGTTAGGTAATTACGCTTCGTATATTCTATGCCTTTTTGAGATACTTTCAAATCCTAAAGCGTGCAACTGCTTATAAAGATTTGTTTGCGTCAGTCTATTTTTTAACTTTTGATTACTTACCATTTGTACGTGCGCGCGCGTCTCTTTAGCGTCTCTGCGTTGATAATTGATCACATACCGACAGACAGACACACCGACATACCGGCAAACCATTTTTAGTATATTTAGTCTACTACCCTGCTTGCCCAAGCCGCTCTAGTAGTCTCTGCTGTCAGTTTTATTGTCAAAATGGGTTATGTTATGCATGGATTGTTGCCTGCCTTAGTTATATCAGTACATGTAGACGTAGACATGAACGTCACGAACGTTTGGGTTTCCCGACATATTTTTTTCATTTAAACAGATAATCAAACAAAAAATTACTTCATGTACTTGTTGTTGCAGGCACTGAAACCAATTCCTACAGCAGCATAGCTGTTGCTGTCCAGTCCATCATCACTATCATTGACGCCCTTTTGGCAAACAAGGCATTTTTAGCTCGCCGACCAACAAACAAATTGGCAAAAGCAAATATGGCAATAGTTAAGTCAAATTTGGTGACAATTAAGAAGCTTTTTAATAATCCCATGATTGCTAAGCCTAAGCCCAGCCACTAGATCATTATTTCTAGAGTTTTTGTAGGCCTAGGCCTATGCCTATCTTGATAGGCCCTAGATATCTTGTAGTTGTAGACAAAAGTTGTGATCCTAAAGCTCATTTTCTATTATAATAATAGGCCTAGGGGTCTATGTGATGCAACAATTACTGTTGATGCTCTTAGGAAGCTTAGGTTTATTTTTTGTGTACATAGTCATAGGCCTAGGCCTAGTGGGCAATCTTTTACTTTACTGCGTTTAATTATTTTTCACTTTTCTTTGGATGAGAGGCCTACAATGACTTGCAGAACCATGATGTCGTGAATCATCAACTCCATTTTGCCGACCCTAACGACCCATCAATCCACATAAACACCATTGAGAGGTCGTGGGCCCATGTCAAGGCAAAGTTCTAGGCGATGCATGGCACTTCCGAAGCTCTGTTTGAAAGCCATCTCAGCAAGTATCTCTGGCGCCATCTCTTTCCTAGAAAGGAGTTTGGCAACTTCCTGTCCTGGGTTGCTTATTATTACTAACTAATTGACTTATCTGACACTTAAAGACACTTACCTTTTATTCTCCTACCATCTTTATATTCTAAAATTTAAAAAGAACCATTAAAATAATTAAATGCAGTAAAGTAAAAGATTGCCTCCTAGTGTGCATATAATGCATCCTAAATTTTAAAATTGCACCTTGAAATTGAAGTGGGTGCAGTTTGAGTATGGTCTCATAACCTATTTTTCCACTGAAACCTCATTTGTATTGCTTTTAAAAAAAAAGAAAAATTGCACCCAAGTTGTAAAATTGCACCCTGAAAGACAAAAGTGAGCATAAGGTGCAATTTTGCATCTTTTCTCTGGCCAAAAAAGAAAACCCTAGTACCTACTTAGCCATGAGCCCCATGAGTAATATAGGGCCTATTAGATTTAATAACTAGGCCCTAAGGCAGTAGGGTGTATAAGAGCAAGAAAATATTTGCTTAAAAGGAATTTATTATAATATAAGCTTCTATTTTAAGTGGAAAATTATGGTATACATCTATTTTAAGCATTTTTAGTTAAAGAATAATTTTTTTAAATTTAATAGAATAGGCCCTAGGCCTATGAAAAGATTAGGTCCCTAATAAAAAACAATCATATATAATTTTATTAATACTAGATAATAAAACTATAAAAAGGCACAAAATATCAAAATATGACATTGGGTTTATTTCCAATTCAAACAAAAAACTGTTTTTATGCTAAAAAATATAAAAACGTCTTTTACTTCCATTTTAAATTTTCTAAAAATACAACATTTCTTGTCTTTTTACTTAAATAGTCCTTGCAATTGGTTCAAACATATAGCCAATTTTTCTAGCATACTGTCATTTGCTAGCATTCTAGCAAATGACATGATCTTATGCCTAGAGCCTATATATTAATTTTATGCTTATACCTATTAATTAGATTTAATTAGTATATCACAATGGTCATATATTATATTTTTATAAAAATAAGTTAATTCTTGCCATTTATTATTTTAAGACCTTAAGATTTGAACTCCTATTCAATTACTTTATACTAAGACAAGAATAATTATATTTGAAAAATCATACTTTTAGAAAGTTATATATCATACATGTGCAACCTTGGGAATCACTTGCCAATAGAAATAGCTGGGTGAATCCCTAGGTTGTGCCCAAGCATATTATATATTGACGAACAAGCTGTTGAAACCCGCGGATTTTGAACCCGGGGAATTCTAATACCCGGAACTACTTTCGCATGTATTCTGAAATCTAAGGCCATACACAAACAAAAACTTGTTAATAGTTAGTAGGATAGAGGTAGACATAAAATGGAGCACCTTAGTGTAAAATTAGGGTTTGAGACATTGTTGGCTGGGGTACTGTGCAGAATGTCAGGCAATGTCTGTCTGACTCTAAAACATATTGCTAAACTCTGGTCTCTCCCTGACTCTCCCTACGTCCCTTGGATCCTTTAAAATTTCTATTGTCTCTTTGTTTCCTCTCATCTCTCTCGTCCCTCGTCTCTCCTCTCTCCTCTCTCCCCTCTTCTCTCGTATGTTCCCTCATCTCTCTTCTCTTTCATCTCTCTTATCTCATCTCTTGTCTCTTCTTTTCTCTCTCCTCTCCTCTCTCCTCTCCTCTCTCCTCTCTCCCCCTCTCCTCTCTCCTCTCACCCCCTCTTCTCTCTTATCTTCATTCTCCTTTCTATTCTTTTCTCTCTTCTCTTAACTCTCTCCTCTACTCTCTCATCTCTCCCCTCTTCTCTCGTCTCTTCCCTCACCTCTTTTCTCTCTCGTCTTTGCTCTCTCATCTTTCCTTTCTCTTCTTTTATCTCTTCTCTCTTATCTCTTCTCATTTCTCTCTGCTCCCTCTCTCTCTCTCTCTCTCTCTCTCTCTCTCTCTCTCTCTCTCTCTCTCTCTCTGTCTCTCTCTCTCTCTCTCCCTCCTCTGTTATCTCTCCTCCTCTCTCTACTCTCTCCCCTCTCCATTCTCCTCTTTCCTCTCCTCTCTCCTCACTCACTTCTCTACCTTTGTCTCTCCTCTCTCCTCTCGTCTCTGTAACCTCTCCTCTATTCTCTCTACTCTCCCATCTTTTATCTGTTCACTCTCGTCTCTGCTCTCTCATCCGCCTCTTTAATCTGGCATCTCTGTCTTATTTGTTCTTCACCTCTCTCCGCTGTACTCTTTTCTTTCCCCTCTTTTGACTCCTCACTTTCCTTTCTCCTTTCTTCTTTTCTCTTTTCTACCCTTTTCTATACTCTGTCTCCCTCTCTTCTCTCACTCCACTCTCCTCTCTCCGTTATCTCTCATCTCTCATTTCTCATCTCTCCTTCCACCTCTCTCATCTCTAAAACCTTAGAGATGTAGAGATGTATCTTTATCTCTTTTCTCTTCCCTTTACTCTCTCATCTCTTCTTTCACCTGTTTCCTCTCTGATCTCCTCTCTGCTGTCTCCTCTCTCCTCTCATCTGCAGCTCTCTGCTCTCTCATCTCTCATCTCTCCTCTCGCTTTTCCTCTCTCCCCTCTTCTCCCCTCTCTCTCATCGTCCTCACCCCCTTATCTCTCCTATTATCTTTTATCTTTTCTTTTATCCACTCTGTCGCTTCTCCTCTCTTTGAATCATGTATTCCTTCTTCTTTCCACTTTCATCTGCCCCTCAGCTATGAGCTGGATTCTTTATCTGGCCTTTGAAGTAAAAGTATGCCCATCTCTGCTTGGAAAGCCAGTTTGTGGGATGTAGTACTCTTATGGTTGTTCTCATGCGTTGATCACGTCATCTTTCTTGCCAATTTGCAGCCCTGAAAGGAATTTGTATATCTTCAGCTCCACTGCAGTTTTCATTGGTCTAACAACCAAGGAAATACGCATTTCTTAGGAGGCCATTTAAATTTTAAAGTACCTTTAAGAGAAAACTTAAATTTCCATGGTGTGTCTAATTTAGTAGGGTTGTATTGCATTGCATCGCTTTTTCATAAATCTTTCGCTTTTACAAACCATGCTGAATTACCTTGATTTGCCATTGCCATCCACTGTTAAACTGCTGCAGAGTTTGCCTATACAGAGGGCAGTGGTTAGAATTTCTCACTAAACTGTTATGGCTAAACGTAGCCTCTCCACTCTCGGGGTGCAGAGAAGGCTATAAATAAAGTTATTCCAAAACACTGTACATTTGCTATGTACATTCAATCCTATTGCCGGACCCTTCGTCTTCATGGGGAATGAGTGAGTGAGTGGCACAAACAACAGAAAAAGCAGACAAACTTCACATGCTTACAGTTTCTGTTCTGATTGAGTTAGAGAGTTGAAACTTTACATTTAGACAGAGAATGAATCAAAGAAGAATTGTGTTAAGTTAGAAGTCAATCGCTTCACATGGAGCAAACTTATGGCAGCCGAAAGTTAGTCATTTTAAAACCCATTTACACCCTTTGCCCAGATCAGGAAAGAGGCAGGTGGGCGGAGGTTGGGGTGGCTGTCTCGCTAAAAAAACAGCCAAACTTTAAAAGTGCACAGCGCCGTTCAGGATTAACTTTGAGACTCGAAATTTTACACAATTGCGTCAAAATAGTTGAAAATTGATTGTGTCAAATTTAAAGAGGATCGGTAGAAGTGGAGCGGCGCTAAGGAGGCTTTAGTAAAAAAATCGCGCATTTTGAGCAGTTTTTTGCACTTTTAGGTAGGAAGACTCAAATTTAGGAAATTTAAAGGTAGCCTAAGACATTCTCCGTAGTGAGTTTAGGGTGGGTGTAAAATTTGGTGTAATTTGGTTGAGTGGTTTGGGAGTCCATAGCGATCAAAATTGTACACAGACACACACACAGACAGACAGAGTTTTGATTTTTATATGTAGAGATAATATATCTATATCATTTTATTTATATAGTAAGTAGAAAAAAAGTTAATGAAGCCTATTTTTTTATTATTTCATTAACTTTAAAATCCTACTTTTGATTTGTATTTTAGACTTTTTGGCTTGACACAATAGTTAAAATAATGCTTCTTTATTTATTTGAATTATATCTACTATGGATATTATAAGACTATTCCATGCAGTTTTATTATTAGCAATCTTTTTTGCAATTTAAAGCCTAAAATCATAATTAGACTATTTAAAAATCATTTGAAACCTTTTAGTGGCTTTGTGGTTTTGTGGTTATTTTATTTTATTTTAAGATCATTAGCCTTGTGCCTGTAGCTATTTTGATATATCAAAGTTTCTATTATAGTCTAATAGTTATATTTGGTAGTTTCAACCATAGTGATTTTGATTTAATATAAAGATATAAGGCTACTTTGGGGAAAAATTTCCATTAAAAAAGTAAAGCTTTGTTTGGATCACTTGAAGTATCTGCTATCTTGGCAAACTTATCTTAGTTAGAAGCTAGTGTATGTCTGTATGAAGTGGTAGAGCCCGACTGGGATCCCAATCCCAATTCTGACTTGGTTGGGACCTGGGTGTTTTTTCAGATTCTTGACCATGTTGGGAGTAAGTTTTGGAGTTGGGAAAAGTTGGGCAGGTTTAATAAAAAGTTTTTACATTTTAAGTATACTATAAAAATCATTTAGAAGAGATTTTGAAAGGACTAAATGAGGCAAGTATGCCAAATTGATTCTGAGGTGGGTGGAAAAAAGAATTTGGCTAGTTGTTGGGGCAGTTTGATGTTTTGAAATTCTGCTGGCGTTGAGCTTATATAAATTATTCCGGAATTTGCGCAGATGAATCACAAAATTTTCTCTAATTTTCTTACTCCGGCTACTGGGAGGGTAGTTGTGGTTGCAATTCAGCATATTAAATGGCACAATTGTTCAAATTGGGTCTCTGACACCAAAGTCAATGTATATCAGATGTGTTTAGCTGAATTACTATCAGTAAGATAGAGCTGCCACCACTGTAATTTTTGTATTATGGAACAAATTAGTCCCAAAGCTTTCTGTGAGATGAGAACTGTTTGGATATTTTATGTCTCATGGGCAAAGTACTCAAGATAGGCTATGGGCTTAATTAATTAATTAATTAATGAAAATTAATGTGGTTAGTTGTTATTATTATTAGCTGAATATTAGGCTATAATATTAGGGCAGAACGTTGGACAGAAGCATAATTCATGTAGAAGTAGAAATAATGTTGAAAAAGTTAAGTAACCAAGAGTGGGGAAACAAACAGACCACAGGTGGGAAAATAGAGAAAATAAAACTAGGACAGGGATGGGTCAATGGCCAGGATGATGATGTGATAAGCATGGGTTAAAAAAAACAAAAATTCTAGGGGTTGGAGCACATAATGATTTTGCAGAAAATTAAGTTTTCTAAAAATTATTAACAGAAAATAATGATCAAGGTGGCAACCTGTCTGCCACAATTCATTTATTTATTTTGAGGTTATTTTGATTTCCTAGATTCTAGAATATGTTTATGTCAAAGTTTGGTCAAGTACTTGACTTGACCAAAACCTAAGTTTGTCTAGGCTCTATGCTTCGGTAGTACTAACTTATACTAAACTACAAGTTAGGCTAATATAGTAGTAGTAATATCACTTGACTAGGGCCTGCTAATACAAATTAATAAATGTGCCTACTATCCTATATATTATAGTAATAAATGCATCATTAGCCATCATATACCTAAATAAGCCTGGATGTCAATGGTAGATCTTTATCCCAATCCCAACCAATCCTGAGTCCCGACTTTTTGAATTCAATCCTGCCTGATCCTGCCCAATCAGATTTTTCCTATCCTGGTCAGGCTCTATGAGGTGGAAAGGCTGACTTTTTAAATGAGTAGCTAAATCAATTTAATAATTTAAAGCAGATTATTTGCCTCTAAGGCTTTTATTTGAAGTATTACTAAAGATCTACCATTAAAAAAATTCTTAATATCTATATCTGTAAGCTATTTTATATCTAAAATTACCTATAAACAATCTGTGTCTTCCCATAACTTTTAATAAAGTTAAATCTCTATAGCTTGTGTATAATTTCCCTCACAAAAGCTTTGAATCTGGCCACATTCATTAATTTCATCTCCTTAATTCCAATAAATCAAGGGCTCCAATGGTCTTTAAAGTATTTTAACAGTTAGTTAGACATTAATAAGGAAAAAGGGCTGGCAATCAAAGCTTCTATATTAATTTAACAAGGGTTTATATTTTTATTGTTATTTCATTTATACATTACTGCTGAGACTTGGGTTGAGTCCTCAGCTTCTGCTTGGTAAAATATTTCTATTGGTTTTTAATACATTTAAAGCAGAATGGCAATTTTTAGGGCCAGAAAATGAATTGATTGAATGATGATTAATTAAAACCCCATGCAATGGGCGTTGACATCTGCCACAAGAACGATCGCAAGGTGCGTCGCACCAATCCGAAATCCGACGATGTCTATCTGCGCCTGCTGGTGAAACTCTACCGATTCCTGGCCCGCCGCACTGGCGCCAAATTCAACAAGATCATCCTTCGCCGCCTGTTCATGAGCCGGGCCAATCGGGGCCCGCTGTCTCTGGCTCGTCTGGGCCGAATGCTGCGCAAACCGAATCGCGAGGGCCGCATTGTTGTCACCGTGGGAACCGTTACTAACGACTCTCGGGTGCAGACTGTGCCCAAGGTTTGTTGTTGTCTGACTAAT
This sequence comes from Macrostomum lignano, assembly GCA_002269645.1. Lineage (NCBI taxonomy): Eukaryota > Metazoa > Platyhelminthes > Macrostomidae > Macrostomum > Macrostomum lignano. The sequence goes on along the minus strand of NIVC01000206.1, from coordinate 313,702 downwards.
TTGGATGGTTATTGTTTTTTTATTCAGGTTTACTTTAGCCTACTGTGGCGCCAAATACTTTAAGCTACTCTAGCGCCAAGACTTGGGCTACTGTGGCGCCTAAACTTGGGCTGCGGTGGCGCCAAAAATGAAGCTTCTGACTGTGGCGCCAAAAATAGGCACTAAGGCTCCAAAACTTGGGCTAATGTAGCGTAAGATACTGTGGCGCCAAAATTAGACTACTTAGGCGCCAAAACTTAAGCTACGAGTACTATGGCGGAAAAAGTAAGATTGTTTTGGGCGCCAAAAAAATAAAGCTACTGTGGTACGAAAAATCAGCATACTATGGCGCCAAAATTAGGCTACTGTGGCGCCAAAGCTCGAGTTTCAGTGGCGCCAAAGACAAGCTACTGAGGTGCCAAAACTTAGGCTACTGTGGCGCCAAAATCTTAGCTAGGCTACTGTGGCGCCAAAATCTTAGCTAGGCTACTGTGGCGCCAAAATCTTAGCTAGGCTACTGTGGCGCCAAAATCTTAGCTAGGCTACTGTGGCGCCAAAATCTTAGCTAGGCTACTGTGGCGCCAAAATCTTAGCTAGACTACTGTGGCGCCAAAATCTTAGCTAGACTACTGTGGCGCCAAAATCTTAGCTAGGCTACTGTGGCGCCAAAATCTTAGCTAGGCTACTGTGGCGCCAAAATCTTAGCTAGACTACTGTGGCGCCAAAATTAGGCTACTGTGGCGCCAAAGCTCGAGTTTCTGTGGCGCCAAAGACAAGCTACTGAGGTGCCAAAACTTAGGCTACTGTGGCGCCAAAATCTTAGCTAGGCTACTGTGGCGCCAAAATCTTAGCTAGGCTACTGTGGCGCCAAAATCTTAGCTAGGCTACTGTGGCGCCAAAATCTTAGCTAGGCTACTGTGGCGCCAAAATCTTAGCTAGGCTACTGTGGCGCCAAAATCTTAGCTAGGCTACTGTGGCGCCAAAATCTTAGCTAGGCTACTGTGGCGCCAAAATCTTAGCTAGGCTACTGTGGCGCCAAAATCTTAGCTAGGCTACTGTGGCGCCAAAATCTTAGCTAGGCTACTGTGGCGCCAAAATCTTAGCTAGGCTACTGTGGCGCCAAAATCTTAGCTAGACTACTGTGGCGCCAAAATCTTAGCTAGGCTACTGTGGCGCCAAAATCTTAGCTAGGCTACTGTGGCGCCAAAATCTTAGCTAGGCTACTGTGGCGCCAAAATCTTAGCTAGACTACTGTGGCGCCAAAATCTTAGCTAGGCTACTGTGGCGCCAAAATCTTAGCTAGGCTACTGTGGCGCCAAAATCTTAGCTAGACTACTGTGGCGCCAAAATTAGGCTACTGTGGCGCCAAAGCTCGAGTTTCTGTGGCGCCAAAGACAAGCTACTGAGGTGCCAAAATTTAGGCTACTGTGGCGCCAAAATCTTAGCTAGGCTACTGTGGCGCCAAAATCTTAGCTAGGCTACTGTGGCGCCAAAATCTTAGCTAGGCTACTGTGGCGCCAAAATCTTAGCTAGGCTACTGTGGCGCCAAAATCTTAGCTAGGCTACTGTGGCGCCAAAATCTTAGCTAGGCTACTGTGGCGCCAAAATCTTAGTTAGACTACTGTGGCGCCAAAATCTTTGCTAGGCTACTGTGGCGCCAAAATCTTAGCTAGACTACTGTGGCGCCAAAATTAGGCTACTGTGGCGCCAAAGCTCGAGTTTCTGTGGCGCCAAAGACAAGCTACTGAGGTGCCAAAACTTAGGCTACTGTGGCGCCAAAATCTTAGCTAGGCTACTGTGGCGCCAAAATCTTAGTTAGACTACTGTGGCGCCAAAATCTTTGCTAGACTACTGTGGTGCCAAAATCTTAGCTAGACTACTGTGGCGCCAAAATCTTAGCTAGACTACTGTGGTGCCAAAATCTTAGCTAGACTACTGTGGCGCCAAAATCTTAGCTAGGCTACTGTGGCGCCAAAGCTTCGACTTAAGTATTGGCGTTAGTAGCTCTTATTACTATAGTTGAGCTTTGAATAGTCAATTAAAATCTTTCTACACCTATTAATCTCTTACCGCAGGTGACCCTGTGCGCCCTGCGGGTTACTGAGAAGGCTCGCGCCCGCCTCCTGGCAGCCGGCGGAGAGATCATCACCTTCGACGAGCTGGCCAGGCGGGCCCCCAAAGGCCAGAACACGCTGCTGGTGCAGGGCACGAGAAAGCGGGCCGCCCAGCGGCATTTCGGCCGGCCGCCGGGCGTGCCGCACTCGCACACCAAGCCGGTGGTCCGATCGAAGGGTCGCAAATTTGAGAAGGCCCGCGGTCGCCGGGCTTCGCGCGGTTTCACCAACTAAGACTAAGAAGAGTGAGAGAGTCCTAGCCGACTGAAAATATTGATTGAAAACAGTTATTGCTCTTGGAGACCAGCAGCTTAGTCGAGTTGTTATAATTAACCACACCGATAAATACACTTGCTGTTGGAAGAAGGTTGCTCATTGGTGACGTTGTTGCAAGCGTGGATTAAAAAATCTTAATTTGGTTTAAGTGCCCGAATTCTTTTTCTTCTCTGTTCGTGTTTCAACGGGTTAAACTTGATCATCTATGAAAATACTTGGTGGACGGATTATGTGCTGGGTTTTTTGTCATAGCGTTTGTCACGTGGCACATTAGCGTTAAAATTTCGCACCCTGAACTCGGACCCTGGATGCCAAACGTTTATGTTTGAAGTATCAATAAGTTTAATTATTGACATTAGTCAAATTTGAGCTTGAATTCATGAAGTCTGTACGTCTATAGACTATAGAAGTAAACGTCTGTAGACTCTATAGAAGTAATCGTCTGTAGACTATAGAAGTAATTGTCTGTAGACTCTATAGAAGTAATCGTCTGTAGACTAAGAAGTAGACGTCTGTAGACTCTATAGAAGTAATCGTCTGTAGACTCTATAGAAGTAATCGTCTGTAGACTCTATAGAAGTAGTCGTCTGTAGACTTTATAGAAGTAGTCGTCTGTAGACTAAGAAGTAGACGTCTGTAGACTCTATAGAAGTAATCGTCTGTAGACTCTATAGAAGTAATTGTCTGTAGACTAAGAAGTAGACGTCTGTAGACTCTATAGAAGTAATCGTCTGTAGACTCTATAGAAGTAGTCGTCTGTAGACTAAGAAGTAGACGTCTGTAGACTCTAGACGTAAATGTCTGTAGACTCTATAGAAGTAATCGTCTGTAGACTAAGAAGTAGACGTCTGTAGACTCTAGACGTAAATTTCTGTAGACTCTATAGAAGTAGTCGTCTGTAGACTAAGAAGTAGATGTCTGCAGACTCTAGACGTAAATGTCTGTAGACTCTATAGAAGTAATCGTCTGTAGACTAAGAAGTAGACGACTGTAGACTCTAGACGTAAATTTCTGTAGACTATATAGACGTAAATGCCCGTAGACCTCCATTCCGCTGTTCTTGAGCGGATACAAACGCAAGCACTCATTCACACGCTCACACAAAGTGTACAGCGATCCTCACTCTCTAATCGTCCGCGGAATGTACACTCTCCGTGTCTTCGTGCTTCCAAGCCCCAACGAATGTGGCCGCGTATACCGCGGAATCTGTTTAGTTTACATCGCTTCTCGGACTTTCTTATGACCATCATCGTTTTGCATGGCTGTGTGTAGATCGACAGTTCTGAAGTTACATCAAGCCTCCGAAAGAAGTATAAGCTTCAATTCATTAGTATACATGCATATTAATGGCCGCCTTACGTACGATCGTACAAGTATGAGCTATAAACGTGTACAGGCACTGTGCATGCAGTGCCACGCTTATACACATAATTCTTATCAGTATCTTATTACCCATTGGCACATTCACCAACAAGTCACGTTAGCAGACCTACTTTTGTAATATAGCGTGCAAAATCGAAATTGTACACCCAGTTAAAGGCAAAGGCGTCTACATACTGTATGCAGAAGATAAGAAATTGCTCATAAAAGAAGCATAGCAACTCAATCGCAGCTACGGTAACGAACAATTCGTACATTTTTCTGTGGCAAAAAAAATCATGTCAGCCTATCGAAGATTGGAACAACAATCGTCTTCTGCTTCGAGTTCTTCTTCAACATCAGAGCCAGCGAATGCCCTGAGCCAGCTGCACGCCTGTTCCCTCATATGCACCGGCCTGCTCTGGTCTGCTTTTATTGGATTCAGCATTCGATGCCGAAATCTTCTGGTGGCGAATCTGCAAAGCCAGGTGCCAGCCGACTACATGTACGGCGACAGGCAGGCGATGCATTGGCTGGTTTGCAGTCACAGCGCTGTTGTGTTCCTGTTCGTACCGCTGTGGTCTGGAGTTATCGATCTGTTTAAGGTGACGTACATGCAGCATTATAGTTTGCGGCTTAATGTACTTTGAAAACTGCGGTGCTTATAATTCACCTGATTGAATAGAGACACACCTGATTGGATAGAGACACACCTGATTGGATAGAAACTCACCTGATTGGATAGAGACTCACCTGATTGGATAGAAACTCACCTGATTGGATAGAGACTCACCTGATTGGATAGAAACTCACCTGATTGGATAGAGACCCACCTGATTGGATAGAGACTCACCTGATTGGATAGAGACTCACCTGATTGGATAGAGACTCACCTGATTGGATAGAGACTCACCTGATTGGATAGAGACTCACCTGATTGGATAGAGACTCACCTGATTGGATAGAGACTCACCTGATTGGATAGAGACTCACCTGATTGGATAGAGACTCACCTGATTGGATAGAGACTCACCTGATTGGATAGAGACTCACTCACTCAGCTAAAAGTACATCCTCAACTCCCGCCTGACAGATAAGCTACAGGCTCTGCTCAGCTGTAGTCGGCATTCTCTCCCTGACGTCCTGCGTCCTGTCGGCGGGACTCTCCGATCCCGGTCACCTGGTCCTAACCGACGCAGTCCTATCCGGTACGGCGAGCTCTATCGCTCTGGCCGTCCTAGCCCTGGCCATAGACGATCATTTCCCGGAAACCAGCCGCCTGCGAGTGTTGGCCACCACTTTTTCTCAGGGAAATTCGTTGGCTGCATTTTTTCTGTTGACAGGATTTGCTCAGCTACTGGCGAGAATTGGATGGACAGGCGGCTTCTACGCGTTGGGTGGCGGTCAGTGCGCGGTGGCTCTGCTGGGGGTGGCGCTGTTCTCTCGCAGACCAAGCAGAAGGTGGCAGCGGGCAGCAGCTAAGGCGGATAGCAACGTGGGGACGCAGTTAAACGGGAGCGTTATTGACAGAATTCGAGAGAGAAGAGATTGGCCTAATCGCCTATTGAGTCTGTCTCAGGTGCGAAATTTGCGGTCTGTTTAAATTTGTTATACTCGATCCCGTTCGCATTTCAACCGCATCCTAATAAAAGTCCAAACAGAAATCCTAATAGAAGTCCTAATAGAAGTCCTAATAGAAGTCCTAATAGAAGTCCTAATAGAAGTCCTAATAGAAGTCCTAATAGAAGTCTTAATAGAAGTCCTAATAGAAGTCCTAATAGAAGTCCTAATAGAAGGCCTAATGGAAATTCTAATAGACATCCTAATAGAAATCGTATAGAAATCCTAATAGAAATTCCAACAGACATCATAATAGGCATCCTAATAGAAATCCTAATAGAAATCCTAATAGAAAGCCTGATAAAAATCCTAACAGACATCCAAATAGAAATTTTAACAGAAATCCTAATGGAAATTCTAATAGAAAGTCTGAAAAAATCCTAATAGAAATCATATTTGACAGTCTATTTGAAATCTCAGTCGAAATGAAAATCTGAATCACATTGGCATCAGATCCTCCTCCCACAAATAACTTGAATTGAGCATCCATGACTCATTGTACTCAAACTCAAGGAGGAGTTCGACAAAAGTCGCACTGTGCTGCTGTGGCTGCTCGAACGCTTAGTTGCCGCTCTGATCTCAGACGGGCTGTTCCTGCTTCTGCTTCTTCGCTCTGGCCTCATCAGTTCCGTACAGCAGCGGCCTCCGCCTGTCGCCTTGTCTCATCAACAGTCTGACAATGACACCCTGCGGCTGTCCTCGTCTGAGGCTCTGACAGCCGCTCTGACGTTTTCGGCTGGTTCCAGCTTGGCTTTTGTGGCTGGCGGTGCGTTCGGTGGCTTTCTGACTGATGGAAAACTGCTGACGGTGGGTGCCCCTTGACTGATTGATTGTTTGTTAATTGATTGATTGATTGATTGATTGATTGATTGCTAATTGATTGGTTGGTTAATCGATTGATTGATTGATTGCTAATTGATTGGTTGGTTAATCGATTGATTGATTGATCGATTGCTAATTGATTGGTTGGTTAATTAATGGATTGATTGATGAATGGTTTTGATTGATTGATTGATCGATCCATTGATTTATTGATTGATTGATTTATTGATTGATTTATTAATTAATTGTTTTGTTTGATTGGTCGATTGACTGATTGATTGATTGATGGATTGATTAATTGTTTTGATTGATTCATTCGTTGATAAATTTATTGATTGATTGATTGGTTGATTGAATGACTACACATTGGTTGATTATAGCAGAATTAATCTGACAAATAGCACCAACTGCAAACATCCAGGTGTACATGCTCGGCTCTCTTACTGTTCTCTGCTCTCTAATTGGCTGGCTAGGTGTACTTAACGACCCCGGCAGCTTGCAGTGGCCCTTCTCCCTAGCCTGCGGCATTGGAGTCGGCTGCTTCAACACCTTCGCCTACGCGGCCTCCGAGGAAGCAACCGGAGTGCCCTCTCGCTACATGTTCCCCTTCACCAGGCTGTCGAACGGTGTTGCCATAGCAACTCTGGAAGCAGTGCGGGCAGGTTTGATTGACAGCGCCGGAGGAGGCGGCGACCTGCTGCTGGCCCTGCTGCTGCTCCTGTCAATTGCTCAGTTTTCAACGCAACTGATGGTCAGACGAAAATCCCAGCGAAGATCTGCAGCAGAAAATCGGCGAGCTAAGTTTAGAGAGCCCAGCGCTGCTTCTGCTGCTGAATCTCGCGAAGAGCAAATGCAGCTGCTGTTGCTCAGACCAACAAGAAGGCGAAGACAGAGCTTGACTATTGAGCTTCAGTAGACTCTGGGAGGCAGCCAGCGCTCGGGTTTGTTAGTTTGATTATTTTTTAAGGGCATTCCAATTCCGCTGACCCCTCACAACAACAACATCAACAACAACAACATCAACAAAAACAACAACAACAACAACAACAACAACAACAACAACAACAAATACAACAACATCAACAACACCAACACCCGTCGACCTTTACGGACGAACTGGAGCCCCGGCTTTAGCTCCTGCCCGGCGCCGCGTCTTCGTCTTGGAGGGGAGGCACCCAGACCATCGGGTGTCGAAGAGCGCCAGAAACCGAGACGTCCAGTGTCCCATCGGCTAGCACGACCTTGCCTATCGTCACTTGGTGGCGCGGCTCCTGGGTGCCCTCGGCTGGGTCCCCATCTGAAGGAGCCGCACTCCGCAATCAACAACAACAACAACAAAAACAGCAGCAACAGCAGCAGCAGGCTCCCGGAGCCTACCGGGAGGGGAGACACACGTCTCCCGGCGCTAGGGACCAGACCTTCACGCGGTGCGCCCTGAGGGAGTGGCTACAAAACAGGCACTCTTACGAACATGGTCCGAAGTACGTTGCCGAAAACCCAGACCCAGACGGAAGTAAGTGGAGACAACTGGAACAAGCCGGCGATGTGGAGAAGAACCCTGGGCCGAAGGGTGAAGAGGAGGAAGAAGAGGCGAAGTGCGTGGAATGCAAGAAGTTGAGGAGTGTGAGAGTGGTGTGCAGTGAATGCAACGCGAACGTCCACCTGGGGTGCACCATGTTGTCGAGGACCGAGGCCGAGAGGTGCAGCAGAGGAAAAGGAGAATGGAGGTGTAAGAAGTGTGACCCCAAGGCGAGCAAGACACAATGCGCGGCGTGCCAAGCCACGCTGAGGGCTGGTAGTAGACGCCTACAGTGCGCGGACTGCAGTAAAGAATATCACCAGAAATGTTCAGGGGAGCAGAGGAAGCAGCTGAGTAAGTTCCGTGACGCGGTAACGTGGGTGTGTAAGAGCTGCACGGGCAGGTGGCCAGAGGAAGAACCCAGCACGGTTACCCCGGCGACTCCAGCCAAAGCCAAGGGAAGATGCAAGCAGTGCAAAGCGTCGTTCCAGGCTAGACACAAGCCGTTGAAGTGCCCGAGCTGCAAAGGGCTGCTACATGCGGCATGCTCGGGGAGAAGTAGGTACGCCAAAGCCAACGCCACCTGGATGTGTCGAGAATGCACGGACTTGGCCAGCGAAAGCAACAGGATAGAGAAGCCGAGAAAAAAGGAAGAAGGCGAAGAATATCACGCCGATGAAGTCGAAGTGATCGAGCTACGGCCGCGTAGACGGAGCCAGAAGGAGGATCGGAGATCGCCCTCTAGTGGGGGGACGAGAGAGGAGGTTGAACAGAGTGCGAAGTCAAAGGAGGCGGCCAAGGAGCCAAGAAGGGCCATGGCCAATGTAGACAGCAACCACCCGGAGTGGCCGTGCTGCGTCTGCGGGGAAAAGGTCGGAAGGGAGTGGAGCGTGGTGTGCTCGGAGAGCAGACGCTGGTGCCACCTTAAGTGCGCTAAGCTTACTGCTGCGCAGCTCCGGATCGGTAGCAGAAAGAAATGGGCTAGCTGGAAGTGCCCGAGGCATGAGGACGGAGCTGTGGATCGTCAGGTCACGGAAGACACCCCGCAGCGGCCCGACGAAGAACGACCAGAACAGACCAAGGCTGAACTGAAGGGACAGTGCGCGGAGTGCAGAGGCAGACTACGGAAAGCTAACCTCGAGTGCCACTCGTGCGGAGCCAAAGTCCACCAAGGATGCGCAGGCACTAGCAGCAGGGTGCTGGTGAAGCGGTGGAAGGAACATGGAGGATGGATGTGCCTACACTGCAAGAGTAACGAGGGAGAGAGGTTGGAAGAGAAGTTGGGGAGCAAGAAGAAGGAGACGACCAAGATAGACAGGATCACCATAATACAGTGGAACTGCGACGGACTGAGCCCCAAGATGCCGGAATTGAACAACATGGCTGCAGTATGGAAAGCAGACATCATCGCGATCCAAGAGACGAAGCTTCGCGCAGAGGATAAGATACCAAGTCTGCCGGGATACCGGATCCTCAGGAAAGACAGGGATAGGGAGCAAGCCCGAGGGGGAGGAGTGGCCTTTTTCGTCAGAGAAGACCTGCCGTTTAGGATCGTGCTGGAGACAGGGCGAGCCCCCCCCAAGCGGCCCCAAGTGCCCAGGAGTCGAACAGGACGACGCAGGGAACAAGGGCGATCTGGAAGCTCTGGGTATCGAGATCCACTGGCCGGGAGGAATTATACAGCGCTTTTACAACCTGTACGCGCCACCGGTAAGGGACAGCAAGGACAAGGTCCCAGAACAGATGAATAAGATCGCAGACAATGGCCAGGCCTGGTGGCTGGGAGACCTGAACGCCCATAGCCCATCCTGGGACAGCAGCGCCGTGGAAGACACCAGAGGAGAGGCCTGGGAGGAATGGATGACCGAGAATGATGCGGTGCTACTCAACGACGGCAGCCATACCAGACGAGGCAGAACCGGCCAGGGCAGCAGCACGCCAGACATCTCATGCTGCAGCTCTGCGGTGTGGAAACAATGGAGCCCTACCTGGAAATGCCTTAAGCAGTCGGAATCCGACCACACCCCGATCATCATACAAGCCGGACATCACAGCAAAGGGGAGGTCGGGCCGACGAGATGGGCATGGAACTGGCGGAAGGCGGACTGGTCAAGATACAGGGCGGAGCTCAAGGCGGCTACGGAGGAGATCGGTATGCGAAGCAAGACTAAGGACATGGAGAACGCCATCAGAGAGAAAATTCTGGACGCGGCTTACCGGTGCGTGGGACTGATCAAGGTCACAGGCAGACAGCCTGTGGTGGACAGGGAGGTAGCGGATATAGCCGAGCAGAGAGATAAAGTGGTGTGGTACAGAAATGACGAAGATCAGGTCGAGGAAGCGCAGGAAGCGGTGGAGAGAGCGAAGGAAGAAACCAGGAACCTCGAAAGACTGAAGTGGAAAGAGAAGCTGGCAGGGGGCAACGCTGTGGACAAAATTTGGCAACTGGTGAGAGGTTGCACCGGGAGTGCCCCAAGGGCCCCGGCCGAGGTGCTTACGCACAAGGGCCGCAGGTACATCACGCCCAGAGAGAAGGCCACAGCATTCGCCAAGGAGTATGCGGCGGTAAGCAGCTACCAGATCAAGAAAAAGGACAGAGCGCTCAGAAGAAAGGTCGATCGGACGCTCAAGAGAACGCAGTCGGGTCGGAACGAGGGAGACGACATCACCTTGGAGGAGGTGCAGCATGCGCTGGACGAGTTGGACGGCGGAAAGGCGCCGGGACCAGACAAAATCCACCCGAGGCTACTCAAGGAGCTGCCCACCGAGATGATCAAAGCGGTAGCCCAGCTGTTCCAACGCTCATGGGCGCACGCCGAAGTCCCACAGAACTGGAGAACCGGCGAGATTGTGCCCCTGTTGAAGGAGAATCAGGATCCAGAGGCCATCGTGTCATACCGCCCGATATGTCTCACTGCGACGATTGGAAAGTGGCTGGAAAGAGTCCTGGCGAACCGTCTGAAGCACACGCTGGAAAACCAGAAACTGCTGACGGAGGCCCAAGCCGGATTTAGACAGGGCAGAACAACCACGGACCAGGTGCTGAGCTTATGCCAGGAAATCAGCGACGGGTTTAACGATCGGAAACGGACCGTTCTGACCACCCTAGATTTCACCAAGGCGTACGACAAGGTGTGGCGAACAGGGTTGCTCTGGAAGCTGCTGAAGAAAGGGATTGACGGCCGGATGATCAGATGGATACAAGCCTGGTTAGTCAATCGCACCAACTGGGTGCGGCTAGGCGAGGAGAAAGGCGCAGTGGTGTGTATGAAGCAGGGGCTTCCACAGGGGGCGGTACTGTCCCCCTGCTGTTCCTGGTATTCATCGACGACCTGCCCTCGGAATGCGGGACTACCGGCGTCCAATTCCGCATGTTCGCTGACGATGTAGCCCTATGGAGCACCGAAGAACGAGTAGGCAGAGCATGTGCTAGAGTCCAGGAGGCACTACGGAAGGTGCACGAGTGGACCAGGGCCTGGTACCTCCCCTTGAACACTAAGAAGTGCGAGTCAT
>NIVC01000206.1:175000-292500 GCA_002269645.1 Macrostomum lignano | reverse complement strand
CGGTAAGTTACTCAAATTTCGGAAGTCCGTTACAGTTACTTTGCAACAATCGCAATATTTAAATTTAAAACTGATATGCTTAGCTATTACGCCAGTTGTCACATTTTTAGCATTTTTCATTCCTAAATTCAAAACTAAGTGAATAATATCATACGGTATTACGCTGTAATTAATAAAGAAATACTTGAAACATGTTTTTACTTTGTTATTTTCGGTAAAATATTTTTGCTTTTCGTTTTTAAGTTAATAAAAATATTTTGTTTAGTTCTTAGAAACAAACAACCAAAGAAAGAAATTCATCTGTAGTCTCCACAAATCCACTCAGTGATCGACGTAGCCATGCAGGAATTTTAATTGGGGGGGGCGGGTTGGCCTGGCTGGCCATGCCTCATGCCATTGCCACTTTTAGCGCCGCAGGCACTCATTTTAGCGCCGCAAGCACTCATTTAAGCGCCGCAGGCACTCATTTAAGCGCCGCAGGCACTCATTTAAGCGCCGCAGGCACTCAATCGCCTCATGGTTTTTGGTACCCGCCACGCCCAACCCCACCCCCAGGTGGGGTGTCTTGCAGGTGGGGTGAAGTTGCCGCCCCAACGATTGTTAAGGCGGCCTCCCTGGCTACACCACTAAAGTCCACTGGCACTGCACTGCACTGCACAATAATTTAATATTAATGATAATAATTGAAAATAAATAAAAAGACTAGTAAAGCAGACTGTAGAGTGGAGTATAAAGCCAGGTACTTATTACGAGTGATGTATTATCAAGGACAACTGAAGTTACGTTAAGTTGTCCTTGTGTATTATAACTTATAATGTTATTAAAAATTAAATTGCGTTTTGCGTTTAACGTTTCTGACCTTCAGCTTCTCTTCTTTTTACGGAAAGGGCCTAAAGTGATTAAAATTTAATACAGTTACTGAAATTAATGTTGTTGTACTCTTCCTCCTGGCTTTCGCGATCATTTGTGCTGTTCCATCACATTTGCAATGTTAAAAAAGCAGAAAATTTTGTTAATAACATAGGTAACGGAAGTAAGTAACGGAAGTAACTTAAAAGTTACCGGGTTTTTGTTCAAAGTTACTAGGCTAACGTAAGTTACTTTTTAAAAAGTGGTAACTTAAGTTACAGTAACGCAAGTTACTTTTTTTGAGTAACTTGCCCAACACTGGTAAATAGTGACGACGACGATATTTGTCAAAAATAAAAAAACATACCACTAGTGGCAGTGCATTAACTGCTAATTACAAATGTGCAAAATAAGAAGTGAAGTGAAGTTCGCTTAGACAGTTAAAAAATTTGTTTTATCTTGTAAGCTTTACAAGAACTTTTTTAAGTCAAAAAATTGTCTTATTTTTATGCAATATTCGCTTTCATCAGGCCTACACCTGACTTTACAATTTAGCTGCAGAGCAAACGACGGAATAGCGTTTGTTTTGTTATTTTCGATAATTTTTTAATATGGCTACTCCCGGAATCAAAATTAGAACAACTCCCGAGAATTAATCTTTGAAAATTTCGTTTCTAAATTTATTTTTTATTAGACCTATATTAATAATAATACTTAGGGGCCTAATAGTAATAGGCCCTAATATTAAAAAAAAGATAGGCCATTTTTAGTAAAAGTGGGCCTAAGCCTAATGTAAGCGGTATATAGTGATTTTGTAATCTCATCTTATTTGAAATCTTACCTCATATTTATACTATTATAGGCCTAGGCCTAGCCTGTATAGGCCTATTTTGTCTTTAGTTTAGTGCCAATTAGTTGGGACTAGGCCTAGGCGGCCTAGCCTAGGTAAATAATAAATTCCTATGTCATTATAAACATATTTTTCATTTAGGTTAGGTAAGATAATGTCATTCATATGCTCCACTGGCAGGCAGGGCAGGGCCATAAGCATCCAAATAAAGTTGCAATTGCCTGAGTCCACCAGATATCCTTGCTATAGTGCTATAGCCTGTAGGACTTGCTGTTATACTTGGTAAAAAATAGCTTTGATGCAGTGAAAGAGATAGCCTATCCATAGTCCTGAGTATGCTTAATGCACAGGAAAATAATTTTTGCCCTTGCACGCCGCACGCAGAAGGTCAAATCACATATATACCCCATGCACGCCAAGCTAAATGACTTTTTAAATTTTTAAATTTAAATTTTAGATTTTTTAGATTTAAATTTTTAACGAGAGATTTAAAATTCAAATAAAGAAAAGAAACTATCCATAGTAAACTAGGACAGCACAGGTAAGTGGCATTGTGGCAACAAGGGATCTAGATCTACCGATCTAGGCCTATCTATGTAAGCGGTAAGCTTTGCATTGAATAATTAATGCAAGACACACTTTCAAATAAAAATGAAAAAAAGAAATACTTAAACAAAATACTATAGTTTGTATTTATTATATACTATTTTATAATGCCTGAAAATTGTATTGCATCACGCAAAAGTTGTTTTCCTTATTGTAGATACACAAAAAGATCTCTCGTTATGCACATTGTGTTATTATCGTGAGACATTCAATTTAAAATAAAAAAATTGTCATTACCAAAAATGTGGAGTGAATAAAATATTTGCGCGGCGCATGCCAAAATAATTTCCGCCTTTTGGCTGCACGCCGTGCAGGCCGCACATGGCTGCCTGGGACCTTGTTGCACACAAGAATTTTCCCCACAAAACAGCATCTTTGGGAGTATGGTAGGCTGGTAGCCTACCAAGCTGCAGCTTCAAAGTCTAGAAGGTAGACCTCTGTGATTAGATTGCTAAGGTAATAGTCAACTTTAGTAATAGCCACTTTGGTTTAGTAACAAAAAATGACCACTTTGGTAATGGCCACTATGGTAAAAACTTAGAATAATAGTACATGTATATAATAATTGATATGTTTCAAAAGAATGCAACTATGAACTTTAAAAGAAGAACAACAAAAATAATTAAGATATATTCTCATACACTTTGAGAGAATGTTCATCTACATAGTACATATGTTTAACTTGTTTAAAAGTGTTTTTACCAATCTATTTTAATTTCCAGATTAAAATACCTTACTTTAGACCTTATATCTTACCTTAGATACATGCACTAAGACATCTTGTAACTGCCAAGATGGAATCTTTGCATGATAATTTTGGAACCAAAACCATGCAAGTTCTTTGGCACTTGAAATTGAATTTTTAAGCAACTTTTTTACAATGTTTTGTTAAAGTTAAAATAAATTTTATAATTTTCTTTTGAGTTTAATGTAGTTTGCAGAGGCTTTGTTTTTAAATATGGAATAACTTTGTTTTACTGCAACAAGTGCAATATTTAAATTTTTTTTGAAGTTATTAGTTATGCAATATTTCTTAGAACAATAAGTTGCACGCATATAAACCTTTTAAAGTTGCACAAGTTTGCTAGAAATATGCGCACAAGTGCACAAGTTTTTGTCAATGTGCACGAAATACATCTAGGATTTTGTACAAAAATTCCATCTTGGTATAACTGATTAAATATGATGCACATTAGATTATCTAAGTTAACAACTTAAAACTATAGAATCTATTTTTTCCTTTTATTAATTACTTTGAATTTTCAATTTCAATATGCTGCCTAGCCCTTTGTTGTTGCAAAAGGTAATTAATTACCATAAAGATATAAAGTTGATAATCATAAATCTGCTTTTTTACCAAACTGGCTATTACCAAAGTGGCTATTATCAAAGTAGTCATTTTTTTGTTTTCAAAGTGGCTGTTACCGAAGTGGATGTTACCAAAGTGGATTATATTCATTGCTTGCTAAGGCCCTATCTCAATGAGTAAAAATAACTATATAGTTAAGCAAAGACTTACCTGACATTATTGCAAAAGCTAGCAAAACCTGCTTTATAGTTATACCTTCTTGGACATAATAATGAATGGAGTATAGTTACTTGAATAGCATGTTGATAATATCAAAAGTCCTATCTAAGAACCATATTTTACATAATGCAAGAATATTGAGCTAATTAAAGATGAACAACAAGATATGGGGCCATAGTCTGGAAGAAGGGTGGTATACTAGATTAATCTAGCATACACTCATGACTTGGCATACACTTGGTATACAATTTTTTTTAATCTGGCATATAAAATGTATAGTGAAAAAGTAGCATACATGTTTTTGCAGTTGCGGAATCAAATTGTAAAATAAAAGTAAATTTAAATGGAAAGTAGTTATTTTGAAAGAATTAAAGAAATCTTGGCATATATTAACTTTTTGCTATAAAGAATATTAGCAAAAAAAAGTCATTCGGTACACTGCGTCACCAAAAACAAAGCTCATAATGAGCCTCATTTTTTAAAAGATTACAATTTTTCAGGGTTAGAAAAAATTGGCATACACTAGTTTACCAAATAAATTGTGCTAGATTTTAGTCTGGTATATATTCAGGATGTTCTGAACTATGGAGATAGGGCTGATGCTTGCTATTATTCTTTTAATATAGATGTTGTTAGATAGAAATCCTTAAGGAATTTGGTCTAATCACTCTAATGCCATCTCAAATGGGAGGTCAATAGGTAGCTAAGGTTGTGAGGCTTCACAAGTCCAATTGGTAATCTGTACTAACTGAGTAGGCTTCATACCTTTATTGTGACCTACAGTTGTGGTTCATAAGTGTGGGCAGCCTGGCCTAGTTGGATATTACCTTCATTGACATTGTCCTCAATAGTGGAAGCTAGGTACGTTATTCTTGAATTATGTTGGGTGCGTTGCCAGTACTGCATGTTATTTTTCTATATGTTGAACTATGGATTGAATAATTTTATTCCCTTTCAATTTGGGTTTCATGCTAAAGTAAAAAAGTTGATTGTATAAGTTTATGCTAACTTTTTTAAAGAATTAATATAGCTATCCAATTAAGCATAAGCAATTTTAAGGTATAAATTTCACATTAAATTTACTTGAAAAAATCATTTTCAGCTGAAAAAATGAAAATTTGAAATTTATAGGGGCAGGGGAACATAAAAGAATCATCTGCTAAAAGTATTGAAATTTAAGATAAAGAATTTAGAAAACTTACAAAACTTTTGATCAACTTTCAAAAATAAAGTAGGCTAGATCTTTTTATTTAAAAAAGTAAGATTTATAAAAAGAATAAAAAATTATTAAAAAAATATTTTTAAAATGTTTAAAATCTTATTGGAATCTTATGTTTTAACCTTCAATTTAATATTAACCAAGTATTAAGAATTAATACTATACTTAAGTAGCTAGTCTAGATTATACTAGATCATAGATGCTAGAAAATGCAGTAATTATTTTGTATAATCAATGATTATGCTGAATGCAAATGCTTGCTAAGAGTTCTATTTGAAGACTTTTGCATTTTTAAAGCTATTCTATAGTTTATTTATTTTTTTCTCATTAATAAATTGTACTAAAATTACATTAGTACAATTTGTAATATGCAATGATATATAGTAAACAATGACAATATAATAATAAATTTAAAAAGTATTTAGTATAGCACTATAAACCCAAGCTTTTTTAGAATATTAGAATATTTTAGCATTCAAATATTTTCATTAAAAAACCTATGGATATGCACCAAGAGCTTTTAGAAAACCTATAGATGTGCATTAGACACCTACACATTTTAGGTGCTCCTTGCTATACCAGAAACTTTTTTCATGATGCACTAGATAATACTCATAGACACTTTTTGAAATGTTTATATACCATTCCAGCAGTTTTTTATTCTGTATGTCATCGCACTATGCTAGCCTGTTAGTCTTAGAAATGGTCTATAGGCCAGAATTTCTAGTATACATTGTAAATTTAAGAATTTAAGGACATAGTTTATAAAAAAAAACTTTGATTTATATAATATGTTCTAATCATAGTCATAAAGTTGAGTCTTAAAAATTGAGTCTGGAATTTGTATTCAACTTAGTTTTGAATAAAATTGACTTAAGAACTTGTAAAAGTCTACAGACTTCATGTTTATAGAGTACTCAAATTTGATAATTGATAGAAGCCTTGAAATCCTACAAGAGTCTCAACAACTTGTGAAATTATTGATTCAATGAAATCTGGTGGTGTACAAATTTATAAATTTCTGCATTTATTGTTGCCGTTTTTTGCATGGCAACGCGTGCATGATTGACAGCACTAGGCACAGGCCCGGCTCGCTAATGCAGTCAACCGCAGCAGCAGCCGCCGCCGCCGCCACCTTCCCCAATACTGATGCCACCATGCGGCACCACCAGCATCAGTACAGTCTGCAGCCGCAGCCCCGGCCGCCCACCCCTCCACCGCCCCCTGTCCCGGCGCGCTCCACAGCCGCCAGCCTGCTGTTGCGCCGGCATCCGCGCCAGGCGTCGCATCAGCCCGCGCCGACGCAGCAACTGGCGCAGCCTCGGGCCGCCTCCTGTCCGCTGCACCCTCCGCTTTGTCCCGCCGATTCAGCTGAAGCAGCCGCCGCCGCAGCGGCAGCGGCCGCAGCTGCCGCCACCGCCGTGGCCGCAGCAAACGATAAGTCTCGCCGCAACTACAGCCCAGTGAACCACATACCGCCTTGCCGGCCTTTGACAGCGTGCCAATTAGTGCAGTCTGGCCAACAGGCTAAACGGCGCCGGCGACAATGGCTGGCCGGTTTCGGCGGCAGGCGCCGCAGCGTGTCACAGGGCCCGGCGCCGAGTCCGCATCAGCTGTCCAACTCTCTGGCCCCATCGTCGGAGAAATCCTTGCTAACGGCGTCCGCTGCCAAGTCCAAGCCTCCCGGAGGCGGTGGCGGCGGGTTTCGGGCGAAATTGAAGAATCTGTTTCGTCGGCAGAATGAATCCTCGTCATCATCTGTTGATCGGATCAGCGACAAAGCTTCTGCACTCACTGATGGGCATCGGCAAGCAGCGTGTAAGCTGCCTCCGTCGCCGCCTCCGCCGATGCCTTCGCAGCAGCCGCAGCAGCAGCAACAGCAGACGTCTCGGCTGCTTCCACCTCCGCCTTCGGAGCCGCTGCCGCCTCTCCCGCCCTCGCCTCCACCGTTGCCACCGTCCCACCGTCAGCGACGTCGCCAGCAGCAGCAGCACAGGAGCTTCCAGACGGAGACGCCGGATCCGCCAAGTCCGCTACGGCGTACCGGTCTCAGTCCCGTGCACCTGCTTCAACGCCCGCCGCCTCCTCGGTCCAACTCGTCGTCTGCCGGTTCGTCCACGTCGCCTTCAGCTTTCCAGCTGTTGACGGCGCCGCCGCTGCACCGGCCCGTGCCGTTGTCAGCCGCCGCCGCGGCCTCCTTAGCTTCTTCTGCTGCTGGTTCGGGTGGAAATTCTGGCGTTGCCATAGTAACCAGGCCGGCGGCGACTCCGGCTGCGCCTGCGTCGGCTTTGCCGCAACAGCGATTGCCGCCTCGGCTACCACCGAGAGCATCTAGACAGCAGCAGGTGGCCGCGTCCGCTGATGCAGGCTCTTCCTTGCAGCGACAGTCTTCCGCTAGCAAATTGGCTATTGGTTTCTTGGAAAATCTCAGCCAACTCAAGCGGGTGAGTGACTAATGTTGAGTGAAAATCTCAGGGTTGTTGGATTCTCAGAGAATTCGTCTCCGATTTTCCCATATTGTATCTTTGTGTCCCTGGATTCCACATATTGTGTCGTTGAGTCCTTAGATTCCTCATATTGTGTCGTTGAGTCCTTGGATTCCACATATTGTGTCGTTGAGTCCTTGGATTCCTCATATTGTATCTTTGAGTCCCTGAATTCCGCATGTTGTGTCGTTGAGTCCCTAAATTTCCCATAGTGTGTCTTTCAGTCCCTGATTTTCCCATAGTGTGTCTTTGAGCCCCTAGATTCCCAATATTGTCTTTAAGTCCCTAAATTCCCAATATTGTATCTTTAAGTCCCTGGATTCCCCATATTGTTTCTTTGAGTCCCTGGATTCCCCATATTGTTTCTTTGAGCCTCTAAATTCCCAATATTGAGTCTTTGAGTCCCTGGAGTCTCCATATTGTTTCTTTAAGTCCCTGGATTCCACATATTGTTTCTTTAAGTCCCTGGATTCTCCATATTGTTTCTTTAAGTCCCTTGATTCCGCATATTGTGTCTTTGAGTCCCTGGGTTCCCCATATTGTTTCTTTAAGTCCCTGGATTCCCCATATTGTTACTTTAAGTCCCTGGGTTCTATATATTGTGGCCTCGAGTCTTAGGATTTCTCATATTCTGTGTCTGAGTCGCTAAATTCACCATATTGTGTCTTTGAGTCTCGATATTTCCCATAGTATGTAAGTACCTTAAATCCTCATTATATAACTCCCAATCCCAAAAGCTCAAGAATCCAGCAATTTTGTTAGTAGAATTTCGTTGTTGCACTATTTCTGAGTTTAAGCAGCTTTCCCCAGAATTGCGGTCAAGCCAACTCAGCAATCCTATGCGGATATTTATTTATCCATCTACCGCTGGCCACTATATCACTGTACGATGACAGTTAAGCTGGCATAGATATATAGTCCATAATTTATTATTTGGCTTAAACTGATGCCTTCATCAGCGTCAGCGGCGCAGTCCAATCCGATTGCGATTAGGAGGGCGAGGGGGTATTTGGGTATCGGACTTTTTAATAGCCGCTATCGGCTTTTCACGCTACTGTGATGGTGGAGTCATCCATCTTTCTAGGCCGGCTGTGTGTGCGTTTGTTGGATTTTTGGACTGAACTGAACGAGACTAGACGGGATTTTGCTGTCTGAACCTTTTGTTCTCTCTGTCCTGCAGCCGCTGTCTGCCTGTCTGTCTCTCTGTCTGTCTGTCTGTCTGTCTGTCTGCCTGTCTGTCTGTCTGTCTGTCTGTCTGTCTGTCTGCCTGTCTGTCTCTCTGTCTGCCTGTCTGTCTGTCTGTCTGTCTGTCTGTCTGTCTGTCTGTCTGTCTGTCTGCCTGTCTGTCTGTCTGTCAGTCTGTCTGTCTGCCTGTCTGTCTCTCTGTCTGCCTGCCCGTCTGTCTGTCTGTCTGCCTGTCTGTCTGTCTGTCTGTCTGTCTGTCAGTCTGTCTGTCTGTCTGTCTGTGTGTGTGTCTGTCTGTTTGTCTGTCTTGGTGTTTGTCGGCTTTGCCTCTGTTTTTACGATAATATTTTCTGAAGGCAAATTTTGAAAATCTGATTTGTTATATTTTCGAGTTGATGTCTGAAAATGCAAATTAAAAATAAGGATTGCGCCAGAGTATGTGTGGGATTAGGGAACAATAGTAGTCAGTTTTTTAGCCTTAGCCAGCCCACCATATTAAGCATGTAGGGATTATAGAGCTATACATTAGCACTGCCAGCAAACTAATAGCTTAGACTGTTTGAGCTACGCAGGGATGCAACGGAAGCCAAGGCCACCAGACGGACGAGATAAGGAGAGAAAGAGGAGAGAGAGAGAGAGAGAGAGAGAGAGAGAGAGAGCCGAAGCGAAGGACTTGTTGTTGCCAACTGCACATGGAAACGAATAGGGTTTATAGGCAGGTAAGATAGATTGATATTGGACCACCAAGCCAAGGCTTGGGCGAACTTGACTGGCTGGCCCACCCTGAACTATTCCGCTATGTCCGTCTGTCTCCTCCTGACGCCATGGTTGCTAGGGCGTATAATCTGGCAGGCAACTGTCTTTCCTGCTAGGTTTTACAACATCGAGTTTTCTCTGACGCTCTTAGTCTGCTGAACAAATTAATGCCGAACTTGTTGGATTGATGGCGCCACACCTATAGTTAACCTGTGTTTACTAGTTATATTATATTATTAAGTATAGTTATACTGCGTCTGCGAATTTCTTATTATTATATGCGTAATAAACGAAAAAAACGGTAGCACAAATAGCTAAGCTTGCTACTAGGCGCATAGTACTTATTTGTGCTGTTGGCACAGTGCCAAGTGTAGACCTACAACTAGATTGTCTGCTTTTTCTTCATTATTAGAATGAAAGCCTCAGTTTTCCATGCAAGTAAATGAATTGCTTAGTAGCTAACCAAATTATGCATTAGTAACTGCTATTAATAACTGGTTTTGGAGAGTTCCTCGGATACAGGTAGACAGACAGACGCAGACAGGTAGACACAGATAGGCAGACAGAGAGGCAGTTACAGCTAGACCAGCAGACACTGACAGGCAGGCAGACTGGCAGACAGTCAGATACAGATAGACAGGCAGGCAGACACAGATAGGCAGACACAGATAGGCAGACACAGATGGCAGACACAGACAGGCAGACACGGACAGGCAGACACGGACAGGTAGACACAGATGGCAGACACAGACAGGCAGACACGGACAGGCAGACACAGACAGGCAGACACGGACAGGCAGACACAGACAGGCAGACACAGATGGCAGACACGGACAGACAGACACAGGCAGGCAGGCTGTATTTTTTCATCTAGAACCGGATCGATTTCAGCAACCTAGAAAATTTTGTCGCTTAACTACTGAAAACTGAGGCGAGTGTATAAAACCACAAAAGCATAAAAATCGTGCAGAAAGTTTCATGAGAATAAAAAAATACGGTTAAAATAGAGTACACTCGTATTGCAATTATTATTTTCACCACCTTGCCTAATGTAATGTAACTAATACGCCAACTGCTGCATTTCCGTTAGTTTTTGTTAAAGCATCGAAAACCGAGTTTGTTGCACCCATCAATTCTTGGTGCAGGTGCAGTTGTGCCAAATTCTGTGTGACCTTAAAATTACCACCTTACTGGGAAAGTCACTTTCTCTCTGTTTGTGCCAAGCTGACCTTGTGGACCCCAACTGGGGGCCGGAGTTGGCGCAGTGCCAACTTAGTTTTGGCACGAAATTATTATGGCAGCAGACTAGGTGTTCTGCACCCTCTATACCCTCTCTCTCTCTCTCTCTCTCTATCTGTGTTTCTGTTTCCTGACAGTTGCAACCACACAATTTAGCTAGGTAGGGTAAATGTTTGCTATCATAGGCTAATCTGTGTGTGCATAGTGCTGTGTGTGTATTGAATGATGGATTTTGATCATATCTATCTTTGTGTTACTGTTTCCATTGCAGAACAGTTTTTCAATCTTCGTACTATATTTCTTAGAGTCAGAAATTAGGTCGCGACCTCAACAAGCGCTACTGTTGTTCCTGTGTGTTTTTGTTATTTTGGCCATTGTTTTCTTTGACTAATGTTTAAACTATGAAAACATATTGAATATAAATACCTTGTAGTCAGAATGCGATTGTGAAAACTTTATTTTGAAGGGTTGGTTTTATTTAGATTTGAGTATATTATATGTAAAAGGTTTCTGTTTTGCTTGAAGAGATTTTAGGTATAGTTTAGTTTATAATTTAGTTTAAGAGATATTAGTTTTAGGTATACAAGTAGTTTGATTTAGGCAATTTCGAAATGTGTTTTTTAGTTCTATATATTCGGTGCGTACAATATGCTTTAAAATAACAATTTCTAATTATCCACTCCACCCCAGAAACCGTGGTACTTCGGCCCGCTAAGCTGCACAGACGCCGAGGACATGCTAAATAACCGGCCAGATGGAACGTTTCTTGTTCGCGATTCGGCCCACGATTCTTATATTGTGAGCCTGAGCTTCCGGGCCAGGAGCCAGACTTATCACACCAGGATTGAGCACAACAAGGGTGAGTTGCTGCCGGGGGCGCTGGAGGATCTAGGAGGCTGACACAGCAACTGAGGATCTGGGAGGCTGGCCCAGCAACTGAGGATCTGGGAGGCTGACACAGCAGCTGAGGATCTGGGGATCTGGGAGGCTGGCCCCGCAACTGAGGATTTGGGAGGCTGGCATAGCAACTGAGGATCTGGGAGGCTGGCCCCGCAACTGAGGATCTGGGAGGCTGGCCCCGCAACTGAGGATCTGGGAGGCTGGCCCAGCGACTGAGGATCTGGGAGGCTGGCCCAACAACTGAGGATCTGGGAGGCTGGCCCAGCAACTGAAGATCTGGGAGGCTCGCCCAGCAACTAAGGATCTGGGAGGCTGGCCCAGCAACTGAGGATCTGGGAGGCTGGCCCAGCGACTGAGGATCTGGGAGGCTGGCCCAGCAACTGAGGATCTGGGAGGCTGGCCCAGCAACTGAGGATCTGGGAGGCTGGCTGAGGATGTGGGTCCATTGACGGGCATTTTATAGTTTAGTCCTTAATCTAGCATATTACTTGTACATATAGAATTATATGTTTATTTTGCTCTTAGGCAGAGAACAGCAATGATAAGGGACCCGAGCTTCCTGCTTATACAGTAGCTCCAAAAAATCAGAGCCTGGTGGGGGGAGATAAGCTGGTAATAAAATACTCACCCTATGGGCAAACTCAAGGCGGTTAATCTTCTATTGCTCGTAATGGCTTCCTAGTTATTAATGGTTTTGGTGGAGCGGTTTAGCCGCTAAGTAGCGCTAGTAGAAAATTGTAGCACATGTTGCAATCTGGTCCGTCTGCACTGCCCATTCCGCCACTAATTCTCTGCTGTTTATAGCAAATATGATCTGTACGCTGCATTGATTTTATTGCGGATCACGATCATAAAGTAGGACTACGAATTTGGGTAATCACTCTGTGCCTGAGACCACAACTTATTATTTACTGCCTGCGTTAGAAGTAGACTATAGGGGATGACAGTAGATTATGAGGAAAGATAGAAGTAGACTATGAGAGATAGCGGTAGATTATAGGGAGAGTTGAAAGTAGACTATTGGAGAGATAGAAGCAGACTATGGTAGAGATAGAAGTGGACTGTGAGGAAAAGAAGTAGGTTACTTTTAGAAGTAGAAGTAGACAATGGGATAACTAGAAGTAGACAATGGTAGTGCTTGAAGTAGACAATCGGAGAGCTAGAAGTAGACAATCTGAGAGCTAGAAATAGACTATCGGAGAGCAAGAAGTAGACAATGGTAGAGCTAGAAATAGACTATCGGAGAGCAAGAAAGTAGACAATGGTACAGCTAGAAATAGACTATCGGAGAGCAAGAAAGTAGACAATGGTACAGCTAGAAATAGACTATCGGAGAGCAAGAAAGTAGACAATGGTACAGCTAGAAATAGACTATCGGAGAGCAAGAAAGTAGACAATGGTACAGCTAGAAATAGACTATCGGAGAGCAAGAAAGTAGACAATGGTACAGCTAGAAATAGACTATCGGAGAGCAAGAAAGTAGACAATGGTACAGCTAGAAATAGACTATCGGAGAGCTAGAAAGTAGACAATGGTACAGCTAGAAATAGACTATCGGAGAGCAAGAAGTAGACAGGTAGATCTAATCATTTACTACATTTATTTGTTTGTTGGCCCGCGTGAAGCTGAGAATAAAAGAAGCGGAGGAGAATTATGGAAATGGAATACTTTTAGGTTACGAGGATTCCTGAACTGCCTAGGCCGATAGTATTTTGATATGAATGTATATGCTGTACTGAGTTACCCTAAGGCAGCGGAAATACGGCAACAGCATGCGTGGGATGGCAAACTATATAAGGAGAATGGCTGGCCTAGCTAGCACATAAAAATGCACGCACGAACTCCAGCAGCATGCCACCCCCTGCTGATAGTGTCGGTCGAATTGAAGAAAAATCACCCCCTGTGCTTCAGCGCAGCCGCCTCTCCTGTCTTTTCTGTCCCTAAAGTGCACACACAAGAGAGTGATTATTGCTTTGTACTATTAAGCTTGTGCCGTTTGAAATCAGCTTACTGATTCTGTGCTGTATTGCACTTATTAAACTGTTGGCTAAGTATTATTAGGGTTCCTTATTGAATGGATATTAAGGGATTATTCACATGGCAAAAGGATTTTTGGAATTTTTGGGATTATTCAGGTGTTGGCAAAGGGATTATTCAGGTGTTGGCAAAGGGATTATTTAGGTGTTGGGGCATACGGATATTAACTGTCCTAAATCCAGCTAAAAACCACCACACCAACAAACTTCGCCCAGCTCTTGACAGCTGACCTTCCTCTTCGGCATAATGCTATTTAGATAGATTTAGTCCAGGCTTCGGATGGAATGCAGTTCAACACACACTTGCAGTTGCCTTGTGTCTGTTTCGCTCCGCGCCTCTTACTTCTCCTAGTTTCCCTGTTTCCTAAGGAAAAATCTTCGTCTCTCTTCCCTTCGCGCCATACCATAAAAATACTTAGTAAGGACTAATAGCGATATATCTACATATCCGCAATGCAAAGCACGTTTTTGCACTCTGTGTCTGTGTGCGCGCGCCTCTCTCGTTTCTTACCCAACCGCTCTCTGTGCCCGTCAACTGCCAGCTACCAGAATTTTGGCACAGTTTTCTCTATTTGCCCTTTTAAGAGAGAGAGAGAGAGACAGAGAGAGAGCAAGCACAAGAAAACAACTTTTTTTGCTTCCTAGCAATTATTAATTTTTATGAAATTCGCTAGCTGACTTTAAGCTTCTCCCCCCTTTCTAGTGTACGTTCTTGCCAAACACGTGTTGGCTTGCGTACTTTTAAATAATGCGCACTGCAGTTGCGTACATGGAGTTGGCATAAGTTGTCGAACTTATTCGGTTACAGCTTGCGCTTCCCAGATCCCCATTGCATAGCAACTAGCTTCCCAGATCCCCATTGGATAGCAACTAGCTTCCCAGATCCCCATTGCATAGCAACTAGCTTCCCAGATCCCCATTGGATAGCAACTAGCTTCCCAGATCTCCATTGCATAGCAACTAGCTTCCCAGATCCCCATTGAATAGCAACTAGCTTCCCAGATCCCCATTGGATAGCAACTAGCTTCCCAGATCTCCATTGCATAGCAACCAGCTTCCCAGATCCTCATTGCATAGCAACTAGCTTCCCAAATCCTCATTGCATAGCAACTAGCTTCCCAGATCCTCATTGCATAGCAACTAACTTCCCAGATCCCCATTGCATAGCAACTAGCTTCCCAGATTCTCATTGCATAGCAACTAACTTCCCAGATCCCCATTGCATTGCAAATAGCGTCCCAGATCCCCATTGCATAGCAAATAGCTTCCCAGATCCCCATTGCATAGCAACTAGCTTCCCAGATGTAAATAGTAAGTTCACACTTCGCTATTCCGCCCCATCGTGAATAATTTCAGGCAAGTTCAGCTTCTGGTCGCAGCCGGAGAACCATTCGGCCAGCACCATAGTAGAATTCATTGAAAGTGCGGTCGCTTATTCAAAGACTGGCAATTTTCACTACTTTCTATCGTCCAGCGCGCCTGGCATGCCGCCAATTCAAGTGTCGATGCTGTATCCCCTGTCTAGATTCACCGTGATGACCTCGCTGAGTCACCTGTGCCGATTTGAAATTCTAGCCAGAACTCGCCGCGACCACATCGACCGGCTGCCATTGCCAATCAGAGTGAAAAGCTACCTGCATGAGAAGCAATATTTTATCGAGGATAAAGAGGATTTTCTATGCCCGGTTAGGTCGCAGCAACAACAATAAATCAATTATAGATAAATGTCCGTTTAAACTACTAGTTCCACTAGTAGTATACGCGATATTACTGTTTAATTTGTTTTTTTGTTCTCTACTGCACAGTAACATTGGTGTCGGAATTGGAACCCTCCGGTTGAAGTTATAGCTTATAATGAATTCTCTGTAACTGCCCCTGCCATGCTGTACATAGAATTGGGTAAATTACTTGTTTCTTGTTTTTCTGCATGCCAGTTAAATACTACTTAATAAATGCTTCTAACAGGCGAGTAGTGAGTTACCCATATGTGTCTACTAGTCTTAATTCTGACCAACCGTTGTAGACATTTTTGTTTGGTCGCCTGCTCTTTGGTGTCTTTTGTGAGTTTTTGAGGTCATTTCATGTGCTTTGCGTGTAACTTCATAGCATGCAATACGAGCCGTACATATTCAGCAGTGATTTCCTGCGATGTTGAGATGTACACAGTTCGGGCCTTCCGTGTTTTGAGATATGTTTTTGTGATTGGCAGGTGCACTAAAGTGTTGAGATACGAGCGTAGATAGATACATAGATGGATGGATTGATAAATAGATACGAGACATACAGACAGACAGGCTGACAGACAGACAGGACATACAGACAGACAGGCTGACAGACAGACAGACAGGCTGACAGACAGACAGACAGGCTGACAGACAGACAGACATTCAAACGTATGTACACCAAAACGGAAGGCCTGGGTTGTGCAAGCTCATTTTCAGTTTTTTATTAATGGCAATAATAAATTTGCTACAAATTTTCGACTGGTATTTCTCTGATATCCTTAATACGCACACTGCTTACTGATTAGATTGTTGAGTAAGTAGTGCATCATTTTAATTGCACCCGATGTAAAGTTGTTGGCATTGTTTTCCTAATAAACTTTTTGGTTCATAATTAATATTTCCTCTTCTCATTTCCGCATAGAATCTCTTTTGAGCTACTGTTGCTACCTTGCTAATTTTCGTGCCTGATATTTTTCTTTCGGAAAGACAGTTGAGCTTCTCTTCCCGCTTTTAATTGTCAGATTTGGCCAAGGCAGTTTAGTAGTTCTTTAGGTTTTCTGCAACTCATATACCTGTCCCCGTATATTGCTAGCTTTGCCCCAGAGTTATCGCTATTATATATGTATTTTTTGTCCTCAATAAAGTACACTTTGTTCTTCTTCACCTGCTCCGCGGAACCTTTGCATAAGGTAAACTTGTAATATTACATTAGCAATTGATTGCGCCATCGAGTATTTTTACTATATAATTAATTTATTAATTGTTCTTCGTAACGACCATTAATATATCCTCATTATATTTCAGTGTCTGACATGGTATATAATCATATCGGGTTCACACATTTATTATTTATTCATTTTTTACCTGTGACGTCACTCTACAAGAAAGCAACGGGCGTACAGCGTTCCAATAACACACACTTGCACACTTTGTGATTGTGCTAGCAGCGCAGAGTCGCGATGCTGCTGGTATTGATTTATTTTTCATTGAGTTTCTGTGACGGAATTATTTTTAATATCAATTCAACTGCATCCGAAAATTTTAATCTGCCTATATAATCCCGAGCTCAGTTGTGCTTTGTCTCGCTTTGACTTCTAATTTGAATTTCACGACTAGTGAGAAAAGTTATTTTCGATACATATCGGTTATCAAAAGGTAAAGTGTTCAGGTGTCTTACTAGAATCGCCTATTCTAATGGTTTAGTAGGTTTAAAGTTTCATATTGAAATCACCCATACCTAAATGACCTATTAAATGCAATTGCGAAATCAAATCTATTTTCCATCTCAGTTCTAAAATTAGCAAAAAACGCTAATTTTGCTACTGAACTGAGTAGACCAGACAAGGCGATGCTAACTTGGTATTTTTAGTATCTATGGTTGGAATTTGAGTTAAGCGAGTTAAAACACCACGCGGTTCGCATGCTGGATTGTAAAATTTAAATGTTAAAGATTTAATGTAGGGACTCAAAAGCACAAATGAATTGATAAATATGATGAATAATCATATTTTTCTGTTCGAATTTTCGTCTTTTTTGTGCTAATTTTGTTTTGCAATTGTTGCTTCTGTCCGATCAGTTTACTACATGATTTTGATTGAATCCTTCGTGTGCTAATTTTCTTTAGCAAATGAATTTAATCAATAAATTAGCTGTGTGAAATGTCTGGTTTTTTTTTTTTAGTTAACGGTGCAACCAAAATGCTAGCTTTTTTGATGAGTGATAGGTGATGAAAGATTCAGGTGGTGAATGTTTCTGACGTTTGTTGAATTATTATTATGTAATTCACTGTTTTAATACTATTAACTATCAACTGCTCATTATGTTCCAAGGTTTTTCTGGGTGGGTGGTTGGCTTAAGTTTTTAATACGCTCTTGTAACTGTGGTTATGCTTCTTTACTATATTATTATTATCATAACTAATTTGCGAAACTCATGTTTATTTGCAAATTAATTATTAACTAAAATAAACAGGTTGAAACAATTGTGGCCTATATATTTTTCTATAATCTTGCCAATTCATATCGAAGCTTGGCTTGAGTTTTTTCGCCTTAAATGTACTTTAGATAGCATCGTTTGACCTATCTGGTTAAAGCCAGGGATGTAAGGGGTTCAGGATTGTGAGGGGATCAGGAATGTGAGGAGATCAGGATTGTGAGGGGATCAGGAATATGAGGGGATCAGGAATATGAGGGGATCAGGAATATGAGGGGATCAGGAATGTGAGGGGATCAGGAATGTGAGGGGATCGAGGATGTAGGGGGATCAGGGATTTGAGGGGATCAGGGATGTGAGGGGATCAGGAATGTGAGGGGATCGAGGATGTAGGGGGATCAGGGATTTGAGGGGATCAGGGATGTGAAGGTATCATGATTGTGAGGGGATCAGGATTGTGAGGGATCAGAGATGCAGGGAGATCTGGGATGCAGGGGGATCTGCGATGCAGGGGGGTCTGGGATGCAGGGGATCTGGGATGCAAGGGGATCTGGGATGCAGGGGGATCTGGGATGCAGGGGATCTGGGATGCAGGGGGATCTGGGATGCAGGGGATCTGGGATGCAGGGGGATCTGGGATGCAGGGGGATCTGGGATGCAGGGGGATCTGGGATGCAGGGGGATCAGGGATGCAGGGGGATCTGGGATGCAGGGGGTCTGGGATGCAGGGGGATCTGGGATGCAGGGGATCAGGGATGCAGGGGGATCTGGGATGCAGGGGGATCTGGGATGCAGGGGGATCTGGGATGCAGGGGATCAGGGATGCAGGGGGATCAGGGATGCAGGGGGATCTGGGATGCAGGGGGATCAGGGATGCAGGGGTCTGGGATGCAGGGGGTCTGGGATGCAGGGGATCAGGGATGCAGGGGGATCTGGGATGCAGGGGGATCAGGGATGCAGGGGGATCAGGGATGCAGGGGGATCTGGGATGTAAGGAGAAGAGGAAGGCAGTGTTAAAATGGTTACCAGCATGCAAAGCAGCTAACCTGCTGGTTTCAGATTTCAAGACTGGCCCAGCCGGACCACACTGACTGCTACTACTTGATATGGCCAGTAGTGAATTAAAGCAACGAATCGCATTTCTTACATGGCTTCTGTTTTGTATTTATCTGTGGCTATCATTAGCGCCGCTAGTCTCAGCCGATGAGCACAATCACGTGTACGAAGACGGAGAAGAGGTGGTGGTCTGGATGAACACTGTCGGCCCATACCACAATCGGCAGGAGACTTATTCCTATTTCTCATTGCCATTCTGCCGAGGCCCTAAAGAAGGCATTGCGCATTATCACGAAACACTTGGCGAAGCGTTTCAAGGCGTTGAACTCGAACTAGCCGGCCTAGATATCGATTTTAACATGCCAGTTAGGCGGACAACCTACTGCAGAATTGTGCTGACTGAGGACACTGCTCAGCAGCTAATCTATGCCGTGCAAAATCAGTATTGGTATCAGCTGTTTATTGACGACCTACCAGTCTGGGGCATTGTTGGAGAGGTTAGCGAGTCCGACTCAGACAGATACTACTTGTGGACGCATAAGCGCTTTCAAATCGGCATTAATAACGGTCAAATTGTAGACGTCAATCTCACTAGCGCAGCGAAGCGGCTTATCAGGCCTGGGGCTCGGATTGCCTTTTCCTACGAGGTCTGTTCACCTGGGGGTTGGAAGTGAGCGAGTTCTGTGCCAAATAAGATTGTCTAGGATAAAATTTCAGTCTCAGGGTTGAGATTATCTGTCCGTTTCTTCTGGGGTGAGATTATCTGTCCGTTTTCTCTGGGGTGAGATTATCTGTCTGTTTCTTCTGGGGTGAGATTATCTGTCCGTTTTCTCTGGGGTCAGATTATCTGTCTGTTTCTTCTGGGGTCAGATTATCTGTCTGTTTCTTCTGGGGTCAGATTATCTGTCCGTTTTCTCTGGGGTGAGATATTCTGTCCGTTTTCTCTGGGGTGAGATTATCTGTCTGTTTCTTCTGGGGTGAGATTATCTGTCCGTTTTCTCTGGGGTGAGATATTCTGTCCGTTTTCTCTGGGGTGAGATATTCTGTCCGTTTTCTCTGGGGTGAGATATTCTGTCCGTTTTCTCTGGGGTGAGATTATCTGTCTGTTTCTTCTGGGGTGAGATTATCTGTCCGTTTTCTCTGGGGTGAGATTATCTGTCCGTTTTCTCTGGGGTGAGATATTCTGTCCGTTTTCTCTGGGGTGAGATATTCTGTCCGTTTTCTCTGGGGTGAGATATTCTGTCCGTTTTCTCTGGGGTGAGATTATCTGTCTGTTTCTTCTGGGGTGAGATTATCTGTCTGTTTCTTCTGGGGTGAGATTATCTGTCTGTTTCTTCTAGGGTTAGATTATCTGTCTGTTTCTTCTAGGGTTAGATTATCTGTCCGTTATCTCTGGGGTGAGATTATCTGTCCGTTATCTCTTGGGTGAGGTTGTCTGTCCGTTATCTCGGGTGAGATTATCTGTCCGTTTTCTCTGGGGTGAGATTATCTGTCCGTTATCTCGGGTGAGATTATCTGTCCGTTTTCTCTGGGGTGAGATTATCTGTCCGTTATCTCGGGTGAGATTATCTGTCCGTTTTCTCTGGGGTGAGATTATCTGTCCGTTATCTCTTGGGTGAGATTATCTGTCCGTTATCTCTTGGGTGAGATTATCTGTCCGTTATCTCTGGGGTGAGGTTATCTGTCTGTTACCTTTTGGGTGAGATTATCAGTCTAATATTTAGGGTGAGATTATCAGTCTCTTACCTCTAGGGTGGGACACCAGTCCGTAATCTCTAGGCTGAGATTATCAGTCTATAAACTTTGGGGTGGAACACCAGTCTGTAATCTCTAGGCTGAGATTATCAGTCTATAAACTTTGGGGTGGAACACCAGTCCGTAATCTCTAGGCTGAGATTATCAGTCTATAAACTTTGGGGTGGAACACCAGTCTGTAATCTCTAGGCTGAGATTATCAGTCTATAAACTTTGGGGTGGAACACCAGTCTGTAATGTCTAGGGTGAGATTATCAGTCTATAAACTTTGGGGTGGAACACCAGTCTGTAATGTCTAGGGTGAGATTATCTGTCAATATCCGTGGTGAAATTATCTGTCAATATCCGTGGTGAAATTATCTGTCAATATCCGTGGTGAAATTATCTGTCAATATCCGTGGTGAAATTATCTGTCAATATCCGTGGTGAAATTATCTGTCAATATCCGTGGTGAAATTATCTGTCAATATCCGTGGTGAAATTATCTGTCAATATCCGTGGTGAAATTATCTGTCAATATCCGTGGTGAAATTATCTGTCAATATCCGTGGTGAAATTATCAGTCAATATCCGTGGTGAAATTATCTGTCAATATCCGTGGTGAAATTATCTGTCAATATCCGTGGTGAAATTATCAGTCAATATCCGTGGTGAAATTATCTGTCAATATCCGTGGTGAAATTATCTATCTTATAAATCTCCAAAGCGAGATTATCGTCTAATGCCGGTTTCTCAATCGATATTTCAGCAAAATTAGATTTTCATTTTCCTACTAAGCGGAGTCTTACAGTCATCGGTCACAATTTTTATGCAATTAATTTCCAGCCTTCAAAACCTGCCCCTCCCGCACCCTAAAAATAAAAAAGGTGATTTTCCGTCAGTCGGACGTGCCGTTCGACAAACGCTTTGACAAGTACTTGGACCCGAGCTTCTTTCACCATCACATTCACTGGTTCTCGTTGTGCAACAGCTTCGCTATGGCCGCTTTCCTAGTGTGCCTGGTAGCTTTCCTGCTCACCAGACTGCTCAGACGTGACTACTCTAGGTATAGCCGAGCCGAGGAAAGCCAATGGGAACTGGAGCGGAGCTTTAGCGACGAATTCGGTTGGAAACAGGTTCGTTTTTTCACTCTGGGATATTGGGGTGTACCATCTGAGAGAATCCCCTATGAGAGTCCACCTGAGAGAATCTCTCCTATGAAGCTTTCACCTGAGAGAGAATCTCCCCTATGAGACTCCCAACTGAGAGAGAAGCTCCCTATGAGACTCCCACCTAAGAGAGAATCTCCCCTATGAGATTTCCAACTGAGAGAGAAGCTCCCCTATGAGATTCCCAACTCAGAGAGAATCTCCCCTATGAGACTCCCATCTGAGAGAGAATCTCCCCTATATGAGACTCCCACCTGAGAGAGAGACAATCTCCACTATGAGACTCCCACCTGAGAGAGAGACAATCTCCACTATGAGACTCCCACCTGAGAGAGAGACAATCTCCACTATGAGTTCCCACCTGAGAGAGACAATCTCCGCTATGAGACTCCCACCTGAGAGAGACAATCTCCGCTATGAGACTCCCACCTGAGAGAGAATTGCCCCTATGAGAGTCCCACCTGAGAGAGAATCTCCCCCATGAGATTCCCACCTGACAGAATCTCCCCTAAGATTCCCCTGTCCATCGGATGATCGCCCTTGAGGTACCAATAAAGCCTGTCACGGGACCGAAATCTCCCCCCACAGGTGTACGGCGATGTGTTTCGTCCACCGGCGCAGCCGACAACCTTCTCCATCCTAGTGGGGTCGGGCGTGCAGCTGTCCTTTGTAGTATTGTGCCTCATTCTGCTAGCCATGTCCGTCGACATGAACGGCGAACGGGCCGGCCTGGTCTCGGCCGCGATCTTCCTCTATTCGGCGTCGTCGCCTATCGGCGGATTCGTTGGCGCAGCTTTATATTCGAGATTTTATTTAGCGTCAACTGCTACTAGTAGTAGTAGCAATAATGGTCAGGCTGCGTCTCCGCGTTGGATTCGTCAGGGTGTCGCTCAGGCTCTGCTGCCGCCCAGCCTGATCTGCGGCGTGGCTTTCCCTGTTAACCTGGTTGCTGTGGGCTATCATTCGTCGCGCAGCTTAACGCCGAGTCAAGGCCTATCAGTGCTGGCTATTGTCACATTCGCTCTGCTACCGTTGAGCCTAATTGGCACTCTGCTGGGTAGGAATCTGTGCGGTCGGCCTTCTAAACTGCCCTGCAGGCTCAATGCTGTGCCCAGGTGAGCGGTCTGGGTTATGTCCCTTCTGTTTAATACTGATTTGTTTTGCTTATCCTAGTACTCGTATCTTGCATATTTAATTGTGTTTATCCTATTCTGATTTATCTTGATGTGTTTATCCCATTCTGGTTTATCTTGGTGTGTTTATCCCATTCTGGTTTATCTTGGTGTGTTTATCCTATTCTGGTTTATCTTGGTGTGTTTATCCCATTGTGATTTATCTTGGTGTGTTTATCCTATTCTGGTTTATCTTGGTGTGTTTATCCTATTCTGGTTTATCTTGATGTGTTTATCCTATTCTGGTTTATCTTGGTGTGTTTATCCCATTGTGGTTTATATTGGTGTGTTTATCCCATTCTTGTTTATCTTGGTGTGTTTATCCCATTGTGGTTTATATTGGTGTGTTTATCCCATTCTTGTTTATCATGGTGTGTTTATCCCATTGTGGTTTATCTTGGTGTGTTTATCCCATTCTGGTTTATCTTGGTGTGTTTATCCTATTCTGGTTTATCTTGGTGTCTTTATCCCATTGTGATTTATCTTGGTGTGTTTATCCTATTCTGGTTTATCTTGGTGTGTTTATCCTATTCTGGTTTATCTTGATGTGTTTATCCTATTCTGGTTTATCTTGGTGTGTTTATCCCATTGTGATTTATCTTGGTGTGTTTATCCTATTCTGGTTTATCTTGGTGTGTTTATCCTATTCTGGTTTATCTTGATGTGTTTATCCTATTCTGGTTTATCTTGGTGTGTTTATCCCATTGTGGTTTATATTGGTGTGTTTATCCCATTCTTGTTTATCTTGGTGTGTTTATCCCATTGTGGTTTATATTGGTGTGTTTATCCCATTCTTGTTTATCATGGTGTGTTTATCCCATTGTGGTTTATCTTGGTGTGTTTATCCCATTCTGGTTTATCTTGGTGTGTTTATCCTATTCTGGTTTATCTTGGTGTCTTTATCCCATTGTGATTTATCTTGGTGTGTTTATCCTATTCTGGTTTATCTTGGTGTGTTTATCCTATTCTGGTTTATCTTGATGTGTTTATCCTATTCTGGTTTATCTTGGTGTGTTTATCCCATTCTTGTTTATCTTGGTGTATTTATCCGATTTTGGTTTATCTTGGTGTGTTTATCCTATTCTGGTTTATCTTGGTGTGTTTATCCTATTCTGGTTTATCTTGATGTGTTTATCCTATTCTGGTTTATCTTGGTATGTTTATCCCATTCTTGTTTATCTTAGTGTGTTTATCCGATTTTGGTTTATCTTGGTGTGTTTATCCCATTCTTGTTTATCTTGGTGTGTTTATCCGATTTTGGTTTATCTTGGTGTGTTTATCCCATTCTGGTTTATCTTGGTGTGTTTATCCCATTGTGGTTTATCTTGGTGTGTTTATCCCATTCTTGTTTATCTTGGTGTGTTTATCCCATTCTTGTTTATCTTGGTGTGTTTATCCCATTGTGGTTTATCTTGGTGCGCTTATCCCATTGTGGTTTATCTTGGTGTGTTTATCCTATTCTGGTTTATCTTGATGTGTTAATCCTATTCTGGGTTATCTTGGTGTGTTTATCCCATTGTGGTTTATCTTGGTGTGTTTATCCTATTCTGGTTTATCTTGGTGTGTTTATCCTATTCTGGTTTATCTTGGTGTGTTTATCCGATTTTGGTTTATCTTGGTGTGTTTATCCCATTGTGGTTTATCTTGGTGTGTTTATCCCATTCTTGTTTATCTTGGTGTGTTTATCCCATTGTGGTTTATCTTGGTGTGTTTATCCTATTCTGGTTTATCTTGATGTGTTTATCCTATTCTGGTTTATCTTGGTGTGTTTATCCCATTGTGGTTTATCTTGGTGTGTTTATCCTATTCTGGTTTATCTTGGTGTGTTTATCCCATTCTTGTTTATCTTGGTGTGTTTATCCGATTTTGGTTTATCTTGGTGTGTTTATCCCATTCTGGTTTATCTTGGTGTGTTTATCTCATTGTGGTTTATCTTGGTGTGTTTATCCCATTCTTGTTTATCTTGGTGTGTTTATCCCATTGTGGTTTATCTTGGTGTGTTTATCCCATTGTGGTTTATATTGGTGTGTTTATCCCATTCTTGTTTATCTTGGTGTGTTTATCCCATTGTGGTTTATATTGGTGCGTTTATCCCATTCTTGTTTATCTTGGTGTGTTTATCCCATTGTGGTTTATCTTGGTGTGTTTATCCCATTGTGGTTTATCTTGGTGTGTTTATCCTATTCTGGTTTATCTTAAGGTGTTTATCCTATTCTGGTTTATCTTGGTGTGTTTATCCCATTGTGGTTTATCTTGGTGTGTTTATCCTATTCTGGTTTATCTTGGTGTGTTTATCCTATTCTGGTTTATATTGGTGTGTTTATCCGATTTTGGTTTATCTTGGTGTGTTTATCCCATTCTTGTTTATCTTGGTGTGTTTATCCGATTTTGGTTTATCTTGGTGTGTTTATCCTATTCTGTTTTATCTTGGTGTGTTTATCCTATTCTGGTTTATATTGGTGTGTTTATCCGATTTTGGTTTATCTTGGTGTGTTTATCCGATTTTGGTTTATCTTGGTGTGTTTATCCGATTTTGGTTTATCTTGGTGTGTTTATCCGATTTTGGTTTATCTTGGTGTGTTTATCCCATTTTGGTTTATCTTGGTGTGTTTATCCCATTTTGGTTTATCTTGGTGTGTTTATCCCATTTTGGTTTATCGTAGAGAGTTTGTTTAAACCTATAGGTGTGTGGAAACCATCATCGCTAACAGCCTTCTACTGCAGATACTGTCTCTGGGAAACCATGGCTAACAGTCTCTCCCTGTCAATTACAGGCCACTGCCCGAGAAGCGTCACTGCTTAGCGGAACCGCTAATTATTTGCCTATTAGGCGGCCTACTGCCGTTCGCTTCAATTTTCGTAGAAATGTACTACGTGTTCACCTCATTCTGGGCGTACAAAATCTACTATGTGTACGGATTTAGCTTTCTAGCTTTCGCCTTGCTACTCTGTGCCACGGCCTGCGTTACTATTGTGTGCGTCTATTTCTTATTGAACTCCGAGGACTATCGCTGGCAATGGTGTTCTTTTATGGCTGGCGCGTCTACGGCCGTGTATTTGTACGTCTACGCTGTGTACTATTTCTTCTTCAAGACTCGGATGTACGGCCTGTATCAGACTGCGTTTTATTTTAGTTTCATGGCTCTGTTCTGCTCCGGCTTAGCTCTCATTTGCGGGGCTGTTGGCTTCCTTGCCGCTAGCCTGTTTGTTAGAACTATCTATGCTAATGTGAAGACTGACTGAACTGCTCTCTGCCTCTGCTCTTCTCTTCTTTTCGGTCTCCCTCTCTTCGCTCCACTGTCTCCCTCTCTTCTCTCCCCTGTCTCCCTCTCTTCTCTCCCCTGTCTCCCTCTCTTCTCTCCCCTGTCTCCCTCTCTTCTCTCCCCTGTCTCCCTCTCTTCTCTCCCCTGTCTCCCTCTCCTCTCTCCTTTGTCTCCCTCTCTTCTCTCCCCTGTCTCCCTCTCTTCTCTCCTTTGTCTCTCTCTCTTCTCTCCCCTGTCTCCCTCTCTTCTCTCCTTTGTCTCCCTCTCTTCTCTCCCCTGTCTCCCTCTCCTCTCTCCTTTGTCTCCCTCTCTTCTCTCCCCTGTCTCCCTCTCTTCTCTCCCCTGTCTCCCTCTTCTCTTCCCTGTCTCCCTCTCTTCTGTTCCCTGTCTCTCTCTTCCTCTACCCTGTCTCCCTCTCTTCTCTCCCCTGTCTCCCTCTCTTCTCTCCCCTGTCTCCCTCTCCTCTCTCCTTTGTCTCCCTCTCTTCTCTCCCCTGTCTCCCTCTCTTCTCTCCTTTGTCTCCCTCTCTTCTCTCCCCTGTCTCCCTCTCTTCTCTCCCCTGTCTCCCTCTTCTCTTCCCTGTCTCCCTCTCTTCTGTTCCCTGTCTCTCTCTTCCTCTCCCCTGTCTCCCTCTCTTCTCTCCCCTGTCTCCCTCTCTTCTGTTCCCTGTCTCTCTCTTCCTCTCCCCTGTCTCCCTCTCTTCTCTCCCCTGTCTCCCTCTCTTCTGTTCCCTGTCTCTCTCTTCCTCTACCCTGTCTCCCTCTCTTCTCTCCCCTGTCTCCCTCTCTTCTGTTCCCTGTCTCCATCTCTCTCTCCCCTGTCTCCCTCTTCTTTAATATTAACTCAGAGGCTGTTCTTTTTTAAGTCTTATTTGTGTGCCAATTTTTATTCACTCTGTGACAAATACTCGCTGATAAAACGCCGTCTTTAATAAGACAGCAGGCAGCCACTATGATGACCAATATTAGCCTTTTATTATGATCCATCCAAGCACTCTGTGTTCTGTGATTTTCCTACGCCCTATATTTAGTTACATCAAAATTACATATTGCCGTTTTATTCGCTTTTTTTTTAAAAAGTCTGTTATTGTTGTAAATGATCTCTAGTTTCTATTAGAAACATGTTTGCGTAAATTAATTAAAGTTCGTCTTGTACTTTATTGAGCATAATGGTTTATCTGTTTAATTGCATATTTATGGTGAAGATTTGTTTAAATATAGTTATAGCATTTTCTGTTTAGTGAAAAAAAACTACAAAATTTTCTCTGTTTCAAATTCTCTCTTTTTTAGAAGTAGCTCTACTTGTTTTACTTATTAGTTTTATTTTTTATGTTTTATTTTCTGTGAATTTTGCATTCCTCTAACCTGATGATTTGTCGGAATCACGATAGTAGATTAATAAGTAAAACTCATATCCTGATATCGTGTTTTTTCTGTTCCTCTATCTTGCTGTGCCATTTATTGTTTGTCTCATATGCCTATATAACACAACTTTCTGGACTAGACAGACAATATATTATTTACAGACGTGAACTTTAAATTAACTAAAAGAGGGAAATTTTCTTTCTGTTTTCTCGCAGATCGAGAGACAAATTTGAATTCACGTGGGCCGGCCTTGTATTTAAAATTATCATTTAATCTGCTTTTTTCTGCTCAAAGCAACTGATGGGGCGAATTTTTCTGCTCCCCCTTCTTAATATCCTGTTTCAAAGACTCTTTGTATAACCGGTTACTTGGTTAATGGCGGGGTATCTTGTCATCAATATTTTTTGCTAGCGTTTTGCGAGGAGGAGGAACCGCAAGAGAGAAAAAAAGTCATTTCGATTGGCTTTTGACATTTTCGATGTAAAGAAGATTGTCATTTCAATAATTTGACATCCACTACTAGTTGTGTGTGTTCGAAAGTCACCACACACCCTCAGTTACCCCAGCTAATGCAGAGTTAAGTGCCTTGCTCAAGGACACAAATTGTTCCGAGTGAGTCTAGAATCGAACCCCCGACCTTCAAGTCGTGAGTCCGACGCTCTGACCACTAGGCTACTAGGCTGCAACCCCTACTAGGCTGCAACCCCTACTAGGCTGCAACCCCTACTAGGCTGCAACCCCTACTAGGCTGCAACCCCTACTAGGCTGCAACCCCTACTAGGCTGCAACCCCTACTAGGCTGCAACCCCTACTAGGCTACGAGTACAACCCCTTTGCATGAATGGATTTACATGTACATAATGGGGAGAAGGGGTGCGCGAGTATGAGAGGGAGACAGGGGAGAGAAGAGAGGGAGACAGGGAAAGAAGAGAGTAGACAGGGAAAGAAGAGAGGGAGACAGGGGAGAGAGGAGAGGGAGACAGGGGAGAGAAGAGAGGGAGACAGGGAAAGAAGAGAGTAGACAGGGAAAGAAGAGAGTAGACAGGGAGAAAAGAGAGGGAGACAAAGGAGAGAAGAGAGGGAGACAGGGGAGAAAAGAGAGGGAGACAGGGGAGAGAAGAGAGGGAGACAAGGAAAACAAGAGTGGGAGACAGGGGAGAGAAGAGAGGGAGACAGGGGAGAGAGTCGTTAACTGCTAGTTTTTAACGTAGGACAAGCCGCAAACTTTTTTGTACACAAAACCGCCGTGTCATGAAAACCGGAGGACATGGCCCAAGTCCAAGTCTTGGCGCGAGGCCAAGGAAATTAGAATGTAAATGGCGGCGCTACCAATTCTGCAATGAGTTTGATCGCAAGACTTGGTGAAGACCTACTCCTAGGCTTGGCCATTACGATGGACAAAATGTCCAAATTAGCCACGATCAGAAAAGATGACGGCGCTCTAACTAAAGGCTCTCAAGAAGTGCTTCTTCCCCTGTCTCCCCGTCTGTCTGTACGCACCACTAGAACTGGTGGGTTCCGGCCCCAGGACTTGTACGGATCCAAGGGAATGAGCTAGCCGACACCTTACTGAATTTGGCGCCTCCGGTCCCCTCTCGTGCCCGAGTCGCGCATCAAAGCGTGGATCAGGACCCACCAACGCCAATTGTAGTTTTTGTAATTCCGGTGACAAAACCGCTCTTCATGTGAGCCAGACTCGCCTCGGGCCAACACACGTCAATTACTGAAGCGTGCAAAAACCCGAAAATTTAAATCAGCTCATGCGCTACCTCCGAACCACCCCCGCAGGGCTGAACTCTCTGTAATGACTCGAGAACGAAGTCTTGATTCGCTATGCACTGGGAATTGGCTCCCGAGTGGCAGACAGGAATAAGAGATGTAAACCAGACCGTATCGTCTAGCTTTGCCATATATTTGTGGGCTCCTGGGCCCCAACATAGCCAGGCGCGCTGTGCCACGATGCATGGAACACGCGTACGAATGGTGCATACGTAGCATGGGGGAAGTGTTCAGAAGGGGTGACTCCGGTGAGTCAGTGAGAGGGGAACAAACAGAGTGCAAACAAACGTAGTCAGTGGGAGCGGCAGACCATATGGCCAGGGCTGCGGAGCGATCCCCAGCCCAGGCCATCACACTCTCCTTTTCAGAGAGCAACACAGCTGCTGGCGACGCTGCTGGGGGACCTCCCTGGGCGGCGCACTCCGAGCTATCACCACAATCATGTCTGCTGAGAGCCAGACGTCAAACTGCAGCAGCTGCAACGCAAGCTGCTGTGCTCCCAACTCAACTAGTAAAAAACAGGGCATTCTTTCACCTTGACAGCGCGCAGTCTGCTTTGGTGTTCTGTATAATTAAGACCACGAGCGGCAGGTGAAGCGGCAAAGGAGAGTGGAAAAGGGAAAGTAATTCTTAGATTCCTTTTTAGTCTCGTATATACGCTTGATCAGCTGGGCCCCCCGGTCTGTCATTATCCCTCCGGTATCCAATCTAGCCTTAATCCCCTTGATGCGGGGCTTCCCGAGATCGCAGATGAGCTTACAGCCTCCAACCACCTCAAGAAAGTGGAAACCGACGCGGAAGTCGACCCTGATTAGGCCTGACGAGATTATCCGCTGGCGCACTTCCTGCGTCGGCCTTGCCTACCTTTGTAGCTATGGGGTTACTTCCTACAGACCCGGCACTGTTGGCTGATGACAGGCATGCAGTCTGGACAGCTACAGGTGAAAATAAACTAAGCTAAACTCATTGCGCTCACCGAAGCGCGCGAACTCCTGGGATGGAATTAATTCCGGGATAATTTTCTCTTCAATCCATTTGAAGCCTGCTGACGAGAGAGGAGGGCCTTCGATCTGCCTCGTGCAGGACTGCTGATATCCCGCCTCGACAGCAATTTATGCTGTCGCGTGCGAGACGGAGCCTTTGCATTGCTGACTAATGACTGTCTCCGTTTGACTTTTTATGACAAGAAAAACTGACGGGTACAGAGTGAAATTTGCGGATTCCGCAATGCCAACTAATTAAAGATGTCTTTTAAACTAACTGATCTTTATTTTAGTCTGTCATTACTGTCCTTTCTGTCTGTCTGCACGGTTGCCTGTCTGCCTGCCATTCTGTCTGTCAGTGTCTGTCTTTCTGCTTTCTGAATGAGAGACGCGGAGGGGTACGCAGTTAAGCATTGCATCTGGATGAGACGAGCAAGGGAGCGAAATATAGCTATCTCATTATCGTTGTCCTCTATCACCTGGCTGAAGCAGTTTCAAAGGTGTCCGTGGAGTGCGACCTCAAGAAAATTAACTGTCTGGCTGTCATGAACGACAACTGGAACACGACGAGTGGTGCAAAGAGCGGAGTTCTGCTTCTGCGAAGAAGGACCTGGTTGATGTTGTCGGATGCTGCACCGCATGCACAGTGCGGCTTGTGTGCTTGCGCTGCCTCGAAACTTGGCGTCGCAGTTGAGACTCTTCTCCGAGAAGTATAACTGCCACTTCAGGTCTTCCTCTGGCGATTGTCTTATGGGCATCTGCTCCGATTTGGATAATATGAATCAGTTCGTGTTTCTGCGACCGGTGGAGTTCCAGCCGCTTGTGCGATCGATAATTTTCCGAGCAAAAACCAACCAGTTGGGCTCAAACTTGGCAAGCATCAAAGCTGCACTACAAGACCTCAAGACCACTAGGGCGGCGGTCAAATTCATGAGCTCTACCCTTGGCAGCTCGATCTGATGAGGCGCTGGCTTCTACGCCTCATTGAGTCATGATGTTTTATTTCTACACTGTAAATCAAAAGTGGCCGAAAAAGTGACCGAAGGGTGGCCAAAAGCAGGTAGCCCAATGGTGGCCCAAAAAGTTCAAAATAGGTCTACCGTACGGCCACTTAAGTCGTTCTAGGGAAGTTTTTTCGCAACTGACAAGGAAAAAAAGGTTTTTCCTTCCACAATGAGTTTGGCTACCATTCGGCCACATTAACATACGGCCACTAGTGGGCCACTTTGTGGCTCTTTAGTGGCCACGTTTGACTTACAGTGTATATTTAGACATGCAAGCCCTATAAGCTCGGCTTTAGAGCTGCCAGCTGGATGTCAGCTCAACGCCATATCGTCTGAAGATCGGCAGTCTTGCCTTTACCTTTCGTCAGTAAGTTTATGCGCGTCTGTCATCCTGAGAAACAGCTGGATTCCATAAGACCTACATATCACAACGCCTAATAACATCTCTGCACGCTCCTTCCCATTCTGT
Source organism: Macrostomum lignano (assembly GCA_002269645.1). Lineage (NCBI taxonomy): Eukaryota > Metazoa > Platyhelminthes > Macrostomidae > Macrostomum > Macrostomum lignano. The sequence continues at coordinate 260,696 of NIVC01000206.1, read as the reverse complement.
TTTCGGCGTTGTGAACTTCCACGCCACCAGATTAAAGGCTTCGCTGTGGTTTGCTGGACGAAACGCAGAAAATGGCTAGAAAACGAAGGAGCACAAACTGGAGGATCTGCGGAGGAGCATCGAGACAATTGATCATTGAAGGCTACTCAATGCTGATCGTGATTGTATAGTTTCGTGTTATCGTGTTCGGATGGGACCGCTTGCCACTGCAGCAAGTCTGTGAATGTCTGTTCGCAGCTGCAGTCCTGAGCGAGCCAAGCCGTTATTACAGAGTCCGTTGCACTTGTTCAGATGCACGCGTAGCCACAGCTGCGCCGTGCCTGCTGTTTTTGTGGAGCAAGCTGGACTGATTATAGCCTTGGCAACAGATATTATTCCCCCCGAGGGCGCACACCTGCCCCATCTAATTGTCCGTTGGTTGTTTTTTTCCAACTAAAACCTGTCTTTCTCTTCTATTCAAGCCGGGCCTTGGGGATTAATAGATTTGGTGCAGTGATGCAGTGAAAATTTTTTTAGTGCAACCAAATGCTTTTTTAGACCGAGGATCCTGGCATAGAGCGAAAGGAGTCCTCTGTTGTATTGTGTCACACATCCAGACATTGTATGTGTGGAACAACTAGGCCTCATTGGTGGGAGCCCTAAAAAATCATTCCAAAATGATACAACGAAGAGCGTTGATGCTAGAGACTCTTCTGGAAGACGAGATGGTGTTTAGGGTCAGGAAATGAGAAGAGACATGATGTCGAAGAGATGCTGGAAAGTTGTTGGAGAGTTGCGGGATGGATCTGGATATATGCTGGAGACATGATGTCGAAGAGATGCTGGACAGTTGTTGGAGAGTTGCGGGATGGATCTGGATATATGCTGGAGACATGATGTCGAAGAGATGCTGGACAGTTGTTGGAGAGTTGCGGGATGGATCTGGATATATGCTGGAGACATGATGTCGAAGAGATGCTGGACAGTTGTTGGAGAGTTGCGGATGGATCTGGATATATGCTGGAGACATGATGTCGAAGAGATGCTGGACAGTTGTTGGAGAGTTGCGGATGGATCTGGATATATGCTGGAGACATGATGTCGAAGAGATGCTGAGGAGATGCTGGAGAGATGCTGGAGAGATTCTGGAGAGATGCCGAAGAGATGCTAGAGAGATGCTGGAGAGATTCTGGAGCGATGCCGAAGAGATGCTGGATATATGCTGGAAACATGATGTCGAAGAGATGCTGGAAAGTTGTTGGAGAGTTGCGGGATGAATCTGGATATGTATATGCTGGAGACATGATGTCGAAGAGATTCTGAGGAGATGCTGGAGAGATGCTGGAGAGATTCTGGAGAGATGCCGAAGATATGCTGGAGAGATGCTGGAGATGCTGGAGAGATGCTGGACAGATGCTGGAGAGATGTTGAGAGATGCTGGGAGAGATGTTGGGAGATGCTGGAGAGATGCTGAAGACATGCTGGAGAGATGCTGTAGAGATGCTGGAGAGATGCTGGAGAGATGCTGGAGAGATGCTGAAGAGATGCCGAAGAGATGCTGTAGAGATGCTGGAGAGATTTCTATACAATTCTATACAAGAGGGATTAATACAGCTCGCATCAGTTTCAGCACAGAAGCTCCATTTTCGCTCAGATGTATCATTAGCTAGTGCCAGTTCGTGCGGAACTCATCGGAAATAGGGGTTTCTAGTGTCTGTTCGAGTTCTTTTAACAGTGCACTGGCACTGAACCCCTCTGCCTTAGCTCCGGCTGATATATCACATGTCTCTGGGGAGATGGGATTTCGTCGTTTCTTCTCTTGATCAACTTTTTCATTTAATTGTGCACAAAATTATAAGCATACGAGCTATTTATGCATATTTCACTTGCTCGAATATGCGGTCATCAGTTTCCGGGCTCATTATTATTCGAATTACGACACGAATTAGGAATACAAGGCTCGAATGAGCTCTCCCCATCTTCCTCATCCCCATCTATCGATCGCTTCTGTCCCCATCTATTCTCTCCCTATCTATACTCTCTCCCCATCTATTCTCCCCTATCTATACTCTCTCCCCATCTATTCTCCCCCTATCTATACTCTCTCCCCATCTATTCTCCCCCTATCTATACTCTCTCCCCATCTATTCTCCCCCTATCTTTACTCTCTCCCCATCTATTCTCCCCTATCTATACTCTCTCCCCATCTATTCTCTCCCTATCTATACTCTCTCTCCACCTATTCTCCCCCTATTTATACTCTCTCCCCATCTATTCTCCCCCTATCTATACTCTCTCTCCATCTATTCTCCCCCTATCTATACTCTCTCTCCATCTATTCTCCCCCTATCTATACTCTCTCTCCATCTATTCTCCCCCTATCTATACTCTCTCTCCATCTATTCTCCCCCTATCTATACTCTCTCCCCATCTATTCTCCCCTATTTATACTCTCTCCCCATCTATTCTCCCCTATCTATACTCTCTCCCCATCTATTCTCCCCCTATCTATACTCTCTCTCCATCTATTCTCCCCCTATCTATACTCTCTCTCCATCTATTCTCCCCCTATCTATACTCTCTCCCCATCTATTCTCCCCCTATCTATACTCTCTCTCCATCTATTCTCCCCCTATCTATACTCTCTCTCCATCTATTCTCCCCCTATCTATACTCTCTCTCCATCTATTCTCCCCCTATCTATACTCTCTCTCCATCTATTCTCCCCCTATCTATACTCTCTCCCCATCTATTCTCCCCTATTTATACTCTCTCCCCATCTATTCTCCCCTATTTATACTCTCTCCCCATCTATTCTCCCCTATCTATACTCTCTCCCCATCTATTCTCCCCTATTTATACTCTCTCTCCATCTATTCTCCCCTATTTATACTCTCTCCCCATCTATTCTCCCCTATCTATACTCTCTCCCCATCTATTCTCCCCTATTTATACCCTCTCCCCATCTATTCTCCCCCTATCTACTCTCTCCCCATCTATTCTCCCCCTATCTATACTCTCTCCCCATCTATTCTCCCCCTATCTATACTCTCTCTCCATCTATTCTCCCTCCGTCTCTTGGCTCGTGTGTATTGTCTCCCTGTATCTTCTCTTTCTGTGTCTACTTTGTTCACCCTGACTGCAGGGTCCACAACTTATTCAGGCCGTAGCAATTGGCTGACAGACAATCTGGCGGCATCGAATTGGAAACGCTCAGGCACGCAATGGGATCTTTTGAGCTCATAAATACCCTCGATGCCGTAACTGCAGTGGCTAGCTTTTTTCCTCACAAAAAGGTTCTTACAGCAGAGACCCATTCTACTTATTCTATAGATAACTGACAATGTCTTTCGATCCGGTAAGTCTTCTAAATGCAGACTGTTTAATATACTCCAAGCTAGGTTTATCTGAATTACATTGCGGTAATTTGCCCAATAATTGCAGGCTAACAAGAGCGAGTATGACGTTACAATGTACATTAGCGCCGGGATATCCGGGCTCCGGAAGCTGGACATGTCTGACCTGTTTCTCATCGCGCTGTACGCGCTTATCTCCGTCCTGTCACTTGGCGGTAACGGCCTGTTTCTTTACCTGAGCATCCGGTATCGAGACCTGCGACGCCACATATCATACATAATGGTTAATCTGGCGGGCTCGAATCTGCTAGTCACGTGTTTCTGCATCCCCATCTCGGCTGTTCGCCTTTTCTACCACAGCTGGCACTTGGGACTAATCGGCTGTAAATTGATTGTGTTTGTTGAAGGTGAGTATTGGGCTGTGGGGTGGTGGTTGTGCACCCTGGAAGGGGTTTAAATTGAAATGATTGTAGGAGGTGGTGGGTGTGCGCTGCGAGAGGGTTTAAAATGATATGGTTGTGGGGTGGTGGGTGTGCGCTGCGAGAGGGTTTAAAATGATATGGTTGTGGGGTGGTGGGTGTGCGCTGCGAGAGGGTTTAAAATGATATGGTTGTGGGGTGGTGGGTGTGCTGCGGGAAGGGTTAAAATTGAAGTGACTGTGGGTGGTGGGTTCGCCACGGGTGGGTTTAAATTGCAATTTTTCACACACCAAAAGTGTGGTTCGATTTCTGGCTTTTTTGTCTTCGTTAGCTAGGCATAGCCACACGGCATCCTTTTCCACCAGTCGTCGTAGTGAGCACAGACGATTTTAATGCAGCCATTTCTTTTGTGGGCTTTATCACAAAAATTCGTTCTTTGTTTTTGGACAAATTTTGTGAGATTTTTCGTCTTCGGTCTTCTAGATTTCTCGGTAGTCCAAGGATGTGCGTAGTTCGAATGGAAATTAGTAATAGGTTATGCTCCGATTTTTTAATTTTTTTTTAATTTTTTCTATTGGCTCAACGTGAGTTTGTTCCTGTGGTAACTTGGCCAGCGTGTGTGCCGGGGGAAAGGTGGGGGGTTGAGTTGCATCGCTTTTTCATTCTGATTCATCGTGCAGGAATGCACAAAACCGTGCAGGAATGCATTTCTGCGCCTAATGCTTTTTCAGTGAGATTTTACCATAGACATCCATTCCTGCACGCAAAAGAGTGCAAGAATGCCATTCTTGCATGGAAAATCAGCCGACAATGTAACTTGCTAGCTATTTGCGGGAAGGGTGAGCTAGAGCGATTGCCAATACACGATTTCGGTATAAGCTGGCTTTTCAGCCAGCAAAATTGATGTGCCAATTTTTGTCTCAATACATTTCTGACTTGACTTTTTTCAGTTCCAATGTCAAGTTCAGCTCTTCTTATATTTTATAATATTTTTACAAGATGTGCGCAGAACTCGTGGAGCTTTTTATTGTAAATGAGACACGCAGGGATCTGTTCTGATTAGAAAAAGTTGAAAAAGGAGGACTTAATGAGGCATGAAATCAGAGCGTCTCGTCTGTGGAGAACAGCCTGATTTGCAAGCACTGAAGTTTTTTCTTGGCTCGAGTACTAATTAGACTCAGTGCCGATTGAGCAATCTTGACATCTCGATATCCCAAGCTTGCTACGTATGGTAGTAGTAGAACTAGTTTCTGATTTTAAATATCAATTCTTGTGACGATCTGGCTTGCGGTGGAAATTGGGGTTTGGGGGTTGCGGTGTGTGTTTGTCGGGGCTATAGCTCGTAATGGCTGGGTTAATTGCACAGGATTGGGGGTTGCGGTGTGTGTATGTGGGGTGGGGGTCAGAATGTCTGGGTTTAATTGCGCAGGATTGGGGGTTGCGGTGTGTGTATGTGGGGTGGGGGTCAGAATGTCTGGGTTTAATTGCACAAGGTTGGAAGTTGCTGTGTGGGGGGGGGGGGCAGAATGTCTGGGTTTAATTGCACGGAATTGGGGGTTGCGGTGTGGAGGGCTAGAATGGCTGGGTTAATTGCACGGAATTGGGGGTTGCGGTGTGGAGGGCTAGAATGGCTGGGTTAATTGCACGGAATTGGGGTTGCGGTGTGGAGGGCTAGAATGGCTGGGTTAATTGCACGGAATTGGGGGTTGCGGTGTGGAGGGCTAGAATGGCTGGGTTAATTGCACGGAATTGGGGGTTGCGGTGTCGAGGGCTAGAATGGCTGGGTTAATTGCACGGAATTGGGGGTTGCGGTGTGGAGGGCTAGAATGGCTGGGTTAATTGCACGGAATTGGGGGTTGCGGTGTGGAGGGCTAGAATGGCTGGGTTAATTGCACGGAATTGGGGGTTGCGGTGTGTGTATGTGAGGTGGGGGCTAGAATCTCTGGGTTGTGGGGTTGCGGTGTAGGGGGGCGGGCTAGAATGGCTGGGTTAATTGCACGCTATTTCTCCGTGCTGCTCTAGGCCTGGCCTTCAGCGTGAACAGTTTCTCCCTGGCCTCTATCGCCATTGTCCGAGCCCGCCAGAGCGCTGCCGCTGCCCTCGACAATCGGGCTGTTCCGCCGACCCCGCCGGCGGGCGCGGTTACCGCGTGGTGGCAGCGGCCATATGGGCTTGCGCCGTTGTGGCCTCCATCCCAGCCCTGTTCGCCGTCTCCCTTGAAGAAATCTTCGTCAAGGACATTGTAAACCTGACCACTCTACCGTTCGAAATTGGTAACCGCCAAGTGATGTACCTGTGCTCGGAGTTTCGGCGCTACCCGACCGGTCAGTCAGTGCAGAAAGCGTTCTCGGCCTACTTTCTGTTCATGCTGTTCCTGTCCCCGTGCATTGTCCTGGCCTTCTCCTACGGGTTCACCGCCCGGTTCATCAGTCGCCAGTTTGCTCGGTTGGCCAGCGGGCAGCAACAGCAGCAGCAGCCTCACATCCAGCAGGCCTCCGAGCAGCTCCAGACACTGGCTAGACCCCATCGGGGCTGGCCGCCAGTGCTGGACTGTCAGGCGTGGGGTGGAAGGTCCGTTGGCCACGGACACGAAAGCTGGAATTCCGGCCCCTCTGCTGGGGTTGACCCTGGTGGACCTGGTGGCAGGCTCACCGACATGCCCTCTGCACACTCACGCGGCGACGCGGTGGTGCAAGGCCCCTGTCCTATGGTGAGCGGGGCATTGACGGCTGGCTGTGCCATGTTGCAGTCAGACCGTTCCCGTAGGCCCATTGACCAGGTGACCCAGCGGGGCCGGCATCAACAACAACAACAACAACAACAACAGCAGCAGCAGCGTCAGAGGCACGCCATCCAGGCCCCATCGGCTGCTACAGAGGCCGTCGCTTCTCTGTCGCTCAGAGTCGTTGAGACGCCATTTATTGACAGACAGCACGATGAGGACTGCAGGCCGGCTCCGACTCCCGCTGCCGCCGCCGCCGCCGCCACGGCCGCCTACCATGCCCGGGTGTTGCAGCAGCGAACAGTCCGCACCGTGGTGGTACTGGTGGCCGTGTTCTTCTTCTGTTGGTTTCCCAAGGATCTGATTATTGTGCTGCAGGATTTTCTGCTGCAGGATAGGCCGCATCTGGCAGCCGTGCTCACCAGCGTCTATCCTTATTCGCAGGCTCTTGTCTACCTGCACAGCGCCGCCTGCCCCTTCCTCTACTGGTGTCTGAGCCGGGTGTTTCAGCGCTACGCCGCTAAGACGCTTTTCTGTCGGAGATCAGGTTGAAAGCCGGCCGAGAATGATTGTGATTTTATCATGCATGCAGTATAGTGGGGTTTACGGGAGTGCCAGAATTGCCAGCTGCATATTTTAGATGAAAATCTTCTGTCCCCCGCTGTAGCTGCATGGCGCGCCCCGTCTGTAGCTGGCGCCCCCTCTGTAACTGGCGCCCCCTCCATAATTGGCGCCCCCTCTGTAGCTGCATGGCGCCCCGTCTGTAACTGCCCCCCCCTCTGTAACTGGCGCCCCCTTTGTAACTGCATGGCGCCCCGTCTGTAACTGGCGCCCCCCTCTGTAGCTGCATGGCGCCCCGTCTGTAACTGGCGCCCCCCTCTGTAGCTGCATGGCGCCCCATCTGTAACTGGCGCCCCCTCTATAATTGGCGCCCCCTCTGTAGCTGCATGGCGCCCCGTCTGTAACTGGCGCCCCCCTCTGTAGCGGAATGCGCCCCGTCTGTAGCTGGCACCCCCTCTGTAACTAGCGCCCCCTCTGTAACTAGCGCCCCCTCTGTAACTAGCGCCCCCTCTGTAACTGGCGCCCCCTCTGTAGCTGCATGGCGCCCCGTCTGTAACTGGCGCCCCCCTCTGTAGCTGCATGGCGCCCCGTCTGTAGCTGGCACCCCCTCTGTAACTAGCGCCCCCTCTGTAACTAGCGCCCCCTCTGTAACTAGCGCCCCCTCTGTAACTGGCGCCCCCTCTGTAGCTGCATGGCGCCCCGTCTGTAGCTGGCGCCCCCTCTCTAACTTGCGCTCCCTGTGTAGCTGGCGCCCCCCTCTGTAGCTGGCGCCCCCTTCTGTAGCTGGCGCCCCCCTCTGTAGCTGGCGCCCCCCTCTGTAGCTGCATGGCGCCCCTCTGTAACTGGCGCCCCCTCTATAACTGGCGCCCCCTCTGTAGCTGGTGCCCCCTCTATAGCTGGCGCCCCTTAAAAGTTATTGATATTTTAGGGAGGATATGAATTACCCGCGGTGAAAAAAATCAGAACGCTTGCAAACTGTACTTCAAAATACAGCAACAAATTTTGACGTTATGATATTTCGCCAGCTCGTGTTATATGTAACTTCATGTCTGTGTTTTAATTTATTAATTCTATTATTTCATCTTTACTATAGTCCTATAGGACATGAATTGCCCTGTCATTGAAGATTGCCGCATTGCTTATTTATTTTCTATTCATAATTAATTTATTGTCATAATGCACAATGCGGCTCTGTGTTGTTGGCATAGCTGCAGCTATGTTTTATTGTTTCTGTATTCTTTCGAAGGTGAAGGCGTAAAGATATTAATTAATTAATTATGAATCCTAATGTAAATTATTGAATCGAGTATATACTGCTCGTGTTGTGTTGCTTAACTGTCGTTGTATTAAATGAGACACCTAAAATATTATTGCAGAAAAGGTCTAATAGCCATAAACAATAAAGACTTGCGCTTTTGTGGTGTTCACTGTTCAGATTGTACGTCAGCATCATTTTTTTGTATTTTAGTTATCCTTGCTGTTTGTAACCCCAAAAATAAATCCTCATATTTTAACCATTTTCTCGACAAATCGCATACATTCATAACATTCTATCATATACTGTATGTGCGAACAACTTACATTGTTTTTTCCAAGCCTGCCGGATGCCATTAACTTTAAGATTTTCTGTCATTCATATTTCATTAAATTCTAAGTATCAATAGTATATCACCCAGTTGTGAAAAAGTGCACGGCCTGAGACTCCATTAGTACTAATGAGACGTATGAGATCTCTCCCGGTCATTGCGGACAAAGATTTGAGGGCTGAATTAAAGACTAGGCCTATGTGCGAGGCTTAGGCCTCGAGACATAAGGTCTAGTCAATGCTGAGAGCGCTGTTTTGCCCAGGCAGGACAATTGCATGTACTGGTAATGAGCGGTGCTGTGCCCTGTAATTATACACGTAGTTTTTCCTGAAGGGAGGTCTTTGATCAGAGCTATACTACACACGTGCGCGGCATTCACATGCAATTGGGATTAATAAGTTCGTTAATTCCACGGCTCTGCAGTATTCTGCATTTTTCCCGACTAACAGTAAGTAAATTATTAATCAAACTGCAATAAAACACAATATTTTATATATTTAGGCAATAACGAATCCATTGCTACCAGGAGTTTCTGCTCCTCTCAGCACTGCTGCACCCGTACAACCATATGCAGGCGCGTAGCCAGGATTCACGGTAGGGGGGGGGGGGGGTCCTTGGAAGCAGATATAAGCAAAATGCAAAGACGGTAAAGAAATTGGTCCCTGGACATTTCGGTGACAAGACGTTTCGGTGACAGCCTTTTCGGTGACAATTTTGGACGTTTCGGTGACACGTTTTAAAAATATAAGTTAATTTTGTTTGTAAGATAATATGCATGCTCATGAACAAGAGGTAGTACTCAAAACTCTTCATACGAGCGTATTTTATTGTTTTTGCGTTGATTTCGTCACTGACTTTGTTATATCTCTACACTGAAATTTATTTCAATTTATTTTATGAAAGTTAATAAGGGCTTAGGACTTGTAGGTCTAGGGCCTTATTGATTATTGCAAATTCAAGGAAATTTACGTCAAAAAGGCATAATTTTTAATGAGTATATTTTAATAGTTAGTTAGTTAAATATTTGCTCACAGCTACAAGGCATTGGTTTGTTAATTGTTACGTTAAAATCAGACATTTCGTACATGCATGTACACTTATTTTAAGTTTAAAGAAGAAAATAGACTTAATTTCCAAAATACCGAATATTAAAACATGAAAATATACATGGCATAGCGATTTGTGATTATTGGGGATTTTAATGGGTTTTACAACAGAAAAAAACAGCCAATTATAGTCTTCGAAAATGAAAAGCAGAAAGTTGAAAGTACAGAAGTTGTCAATTGGCGATAAACTATAGCAGTGAAGAAGAATCCTATTCGAAATAATTAACAATACATGCAAATATTATGAATTGAAAGATGGTTAATAACTTTCAATTGTTTGCTAACATATAGATGGCTATAACGTCATTAGCACAGGCGGCCGTCCAACAGATTCCGCTCTGTGCCTGTGGCCGTCATCCAGCACACAGGCCATTGTCCTGAGAGGGTTCGATCACTTGGGATTACACAGCCGACCACAGGCTCGAAGAAGCTGTCGTACGGTTCGGTTACTGCAGAATCGAACTATCGGAACAGACGGGACTGAACAGTTCCATACGTCTTCCGTTGTTCACGAGAAAGCATACCTCTAGATAGCAGATTGGATTGAAGAGGTACTAGGGCAGCCTCATCATACGAGCTAAATAAGTTGGACCAGCAGGTAGAAGTGCAGGTTCCGTCGTCCCGCTTTGCGATTAAGGCTTCGTTGTTGTTGTTGGTTCGTATTGGCTGGCCAAATACAGAAACGTCTCCTGGAGTCCATTGATGGCCCTCAGTTAGCCAGGTGCTGCTAACGTAATTACAGAGCTCAACTAGACGTTCGTCAGCTGCAACGGCATTTTCTGACCGAAGCTCGTCAAAGGCTGCCACAATAGTGTCCGCAGGCAAATAAGGCAAGGCCATAATTTTCCGGACGAACTTTTGCGTGCCTTCATCTTCTTGATAGGACTGTTGAAGTCCCCTATGTTCTGGACTTTGCGCCAAACTGCTTGAGTCCAGTGAAAATTGCAGCCACGAACACTAGCAGTTGGGAAGACCCTCCGGATCGCCTTCCACACAGAGTGCTCAAAATCCAGGACAAAACTCGTCGGGTCCATGTTAGGAACTAGTCTCCGAATTTCACGCAGGATTGCCTTGTAGTCGCGCTTTTTTCTTCCAGACATTAGGACAAACGCTAATGGGACCTGCCATTAGTTTAAAACGGCGGAATTGCAATACATGGATACAGTACACACATGTATATAGCTATAATCACGTACAAAGTGAGCTGATCAACGAAAAAACCTTCAGAACCTATATCCAATAATTGTATAATCTATACCTATGTATAAAAATGAAAGCTCTGTGTGTTAGTGGGTGTGTGTTTTAAACTCTTTTAAAGTTAGTCTGCTTTTGTCATCGAGACAGCCACCCCAACATCCGCCTCTCTCTCCTTCCCTTATTTGGCGAGATGTGGAAGAGTAGAGAGTAGAGAGGAGAGAATAGAAGAGGCAGAGAGAGTAGAGAGGAGAGAACAGAAGAGGCAGAGAGAGTAGTGAGAAGAGAGAGGAGAGAAATGTTAGGAGAGAAGAGAGAAGAGATGAGAGATGAGAGAAGAGAGGAGAGATAATAGAAGATAGATTTAGTATATAGGATGACAGAGGAGAGAGGGAGGAAAAAGAAAAAAGTAGAAAGAAGAGAATATAGAGAAGAGATGAGAGCAGAGATGAAAGAGGAGAAAGGAGAGCAGAGACAAGAGAGAAGAGAGGAGAGAGACGAGGAAAAGAGGAGAGTGGAGAGAAGACGAGATGTTGTATGATTCATCAGGATTCAAAAATAGTTCCGGGGATTCGAATTCTGTATATTAGAGCTGAGTACGATCGTAATATTGACCTATTGCATGCTTACCTGTTTCAGATGTCCTTCAGCACGGAGAAAGCCATGAATCGAGTAAAGTTGCACAAATGGCCGTCGTGGGCACTACTCAGTAGTGTCAACTGATGATTAGTAGCAAATACTAAGTGTCGTCTTCCTAATTCAACCTGGACACCACTTCTGAGAAATCCGTTGGGCAAGGCTTCCAACTGCAGTTGGAAGTTTAAATCCCTAGGCTCCTCTGGCCGTCCTCTTTCGCGAAACCGGTTTGCAGCTCTAATTAGATTTGTTGGATTCAGCAAGTTCGCTACCGTCGAGGAAGTGAGTTCGCGCTCATCATCTGTAAGCTGTGCCGCAGATTTATGTTGCGGCAGCAACTTGAGCAACTTTGCGGCAGCTCCATCCTCAGATTCGCTGGCTGTAGCAACCTGCTCACTTTCCTCATCCGCTGCAGCTCCATCCTCAGATTCGCTGGCTGTAGCAACCTGCTCACTTTCCTCATCCGCTGCAGCTTCATCCTCAGATTCGCTGGCTGTAGCAACCTGCTCACGTTCCTCATCCGCTGCAGCTCTATCCTCAGATTCGCTGGCTGTAGCAACCTGCTCACTTTCCTCATCCGCTGCAGCTTCATCCTCAGATTCGCTGGCTGTAGCAACCTGCTCACGTTCCTCATCCGCTGCAGCTCCATCCTCAGATTCGCTGGCTGTAGCAACCTGCTCACGTTCCTCATCCGCTGCAGCTTCATCCTCAGATTCGCTGGCTGTAGCAACCTGCTCACTTTCCTCATCCGCTGCAGCTTCATCCTCAGATTCGCTGGCTGTAGCAACCTGCTCACGTTCCTCATCCGCTGCAGCTCCATCCTCAGATTCGCTGGCTGTAGCAACCTGCTCACGTTCCTCATCCGCTGCAGCTCCATCCTCAGATTCGCTGGCTGTAGCAACCTGCTCACGTTCCTCATCCGCTGCAGCTCCATCCTCAGATTCGCTGGCTGTAGCAACCTGCTCACGTTCCTCATCCGCTGCAACTACGGCAACCTCATTGTCCGCTAAACTGCAGTTTGGGCATCACCAGTTAAAGGAGCTGCGGCGTTGTAACTCACGATATTTAGCCATAGAGATGCTGGCGCGCCCTAAAATAATAACAAAAAGGCGTGGCGTGTACTGTACATGTACTTACTACACACATGCGTGTATGCAATTGCTTTGAGATACTTGGGAGTGATATTTCGGGTAAATGAAATTATGGGAAAGTGAAATTTTGGCGAAGTTACGTATATAATTTGTGGTGGAATATCTTTTCTGTTAAATGACGAACATGGGAAAAATAGCGAAGTGTAGAATCTTACCTGTTGAACAGAGTCGATGATACCAAAACTTGCATCTATCACAGTCAAGTGCATGTTGGCGGCCGCTAACAGAATGGCTGCATTTTGGGCAGTAATCGTCCATGAATAAAAAACTATTTGGCTGATTAAAGGTTAGAACCAGCAGAGCTGTGAATATGCGTCTAGAGTTCGAAGAACTATCGCTCTACTTTGCTAGAAGTTATATACTCGTATTAGCGCCTCGGATACCGAGTCTTTAAATTCATGCGCATTCATATTTCATACGCAATCCGTTTGTTCTACTACGAGCGTACTTTGCTAACCCGAATGGCGTGGCAAAAACAAACATTATATCATCTTACGAGCGCGATGCTTCTCTGCTAACAATGATTTTGCTTTAGAATGGTAGCAAACGCGCAACCAAATCATTGGTGCTTGCCATTCCAGAATTAGCATTGTTAGTAATGCACTAGAGCGTTATGGACAAGCAAGCATACAAACCTTAGAGATTTAGTATATTTAGATGTAGATATTGTAATCCCTGTAAGCACAATTGGTTTACTTAACAAGCTTACTGTTCTGCAAAATTGAACCATCAAAGGTGCTAATATTGATCGAACAATGAAGAAAGATTTCTTCATTGTTCGATCATAAAGATTTCTTCATAAAGACTTGCCGATTTACATGTAGCACAGCAAGTTCTGAAAAGCAAATTATACAATTTATTAAGCTTAATGTGGACTCTCTTTCCCCCGTCTTTATTTCCTTTATTCCCCCCCCCCCCCCTCGTTAGTCTCTCATTTCTCTCTAAGCTCTAACGTGACCCTTTCTGAACTCAGCGGGATTTCATCCTTAATTTCCTTTCCCATGAGACACGCGTTTTGCAAATTTTACCATCGCGTCATATCACTGTATTTTCTTCCTAATATCGCCTTAACTCTATGCGTGCTGCATGTTTATTCACACATGTACAGTTGCAGCACATGTACAGCAACTTGCATCGTTCTCGCACAAAGCCAAAAAGAGCAAAATTGGAGCAGCTACATCCCGGTGGAAAAATAGCTGAGGTGCACCGCGCCGGCCACACCAGCTGGGGTCCGACGGCCGGGGACCGCCCCAGGGGAAAATCGCGGAAATGCCGCTGCTTTGCTTTTCAGTAGCCCATTGCATGTAAACCCGCCGTCTTCATAACGTGATCATAGCCATAGTCATGATCATAGCAATCATATATATCATCATACTCGAGTAGTCATGTCATAAGTCCAGTCATAGTAATCATAGTCATAGATCGTCATACCAATCCACCTAGTGTAGCTGATCTTTTCAAAAGTCAAAACCTGAAGTCATTTCTCGCATGTGGTTCATATGTACATGTATACATGTAATCTATTACATGTCCATTATACATATGTAGCAGCCATAAAATTATTGAAGTTTGTGGTGTGCATCGAAACAATACATAAAAAATAACATTTTGCAATCATCAGGAGGTAAATACTATAATACTGATATACATGTAAGTATAGTAACAAACTACATGTACATTGTACAACCCAACTTGTTTGCATCAATCGTGCAGTAAAAATATGCTACCATATGTTGCCCTGGATACGGGTATATCCATGCAGATTATGTCGCAAATGATGCAGTATGTGAAATAAGCGGCTTGCCGTGTCGCCTTCAAGGACCACTGTGTCATGTATACAGTGCATGGTCCTTGGTCGCCTCGGCCGACTGACCTATCTGAACAGGTGCAGGATCCAATTAAGTGTGTAGATATAACAAAGTCAGTGTGTCAGTGACGAAATCAACATAAAACAATAAAATATGACGAGTTTTAAGTATTAACTCTTGGTTCAGGAGTATATTATCTTACAGACAAAATTAACTTTCATTTTTAAAACGTGTCACCGAATTGTCTAAATTTGTCACCGAAACGTCCTAAATTGTCACCGAATAGGCTGTCACCGAAACGTCTTGTCACCGAAATGTCCAGGGACCACCAGGGTCGTCCTAACCCTCCAGGGGGGGGGCATATTCCCGGTGTCTCCCCAATTTTCGGGTACTCCGCACTACCTTTCTTCCATACTTGCACTAATTAGGCTTAAATATATGTAGGTTTAAATTGAAACCTGCTCGCTACTTTAGATAATTTATTTGTTGATTGCAAATTACTATGGTACAATTAGAATAGCTATGAAAACGATAATAATAAATTGCATGAGATATGCACAATGGGGCCAGATTGGGCCGGAGAAACTGATTAATATAAAATGGAACTACACGGTTAATCCGTAATCTAGCGGCGAGCAGTTTACGTGCATAGTAATTCTTACAATTAATTTTCTACGAAGATAAACAATAATACATAACGCAATAAAATCTACACAATAATAAACCTTGAGTGGGGAGATGGCACTATCACCAATTGCTTCCTCAAAATAAACTAAATAGAACTTAGAATTTTTAGTGAAATTGCAATAGTTTTGTAAAAACTAAATGTTAATCTATCTCATAGTGCCTTTGTAACTTTTATCTGCGTAAAAACTTATAATTTTTTTGTTTAGTTACGTCAGGTACATCGATTGTTTAAAATAGGTAGGGACTCCAGTGAGATTTTGAAACTTTAAAATTTATATATTTTCAGATATGTATCTGATAGAGGACAATAACAGCATCACAAAATGGCTTCACTTATTAAATTTAGTTGAGTAATAAAAAAGTTATAGCATTTTTTGTGCCCAAAAAATTACGTTTTTTAGATAGGAAAAATACATTATAGATTGTTGCCATTAGATGTACGAAAACAAAATTTTTCACTTTTTGTTGTCATATCTTTTTTGCTATTCAACATACAATATTGAGTCTGGTATCATTTTAAAGACCAAGCAGTTCTACATAAGATTAACAAATTGTTTTTATTCTTTCTAATGTATCTTTCTTGGGGTTTGCATTTGAATTTTTAAAAAGTGAAAAATGCATATCAAAAATAGAGCAAAATTAAAATTTCAAATGACTATTATTTAAAAGTTAATTGCTTTTTCTGAAATCTTTTTTATTTGTTTACTCCACAACATATAAAAGTATATATTTTTATACCAATTTTTCCTATATATTGACAAAGGTTAAAAAATTCACCAATTTTGTGACTTTTTTGCTACTGGAACTTGATAGCATATCTTAAAATTGCACATTTTTCAACTTTGAATGATTATATTTTTTAGACTAATGAATATATATAAAGTTTGATTTGTTTTTTTAATGAAAAACATATGAAAATGTTTTTTTTTGTGTACTTTGGTTTATTTAAAAGCTCTTGTTCTTTTTTTTCCAATATTATTGCTTGTTGAGTAGCTGCAACTAAAGACTGAAGTTAGCATATATTTAATGCTTATTGTCTTTACACACATAATGTATATTGTCTGCTTTGCTTTTTAACTGTAAAACATATAGGTAAATAATTGTTGATACTATTGTCTTGTATATTTTTTGATTGAGCCTATCCTTATTGTAAAATTGTATATTGTGAATAAAGTTACCAATGAACATTTCTGTAAACAAGTGTAAAGAAGTATTTAAAAATATATTGTACTTAAAATTGTATATTGTGAAGTTGCTTATTAAACTTACAAATGGAAAAAACACAATTTCTTATGAAATTCAGTTCATTTTTATGGGAGTTTGAATTGCAGACCAAGGTTACGTGCATTCAAGGGGTCATTTATTGGGATTGCAATTGCTATAGCTCAATAAGCTAAAGCATACATTTATTTGTATTATTTTGCCTTCAAAACTAATTTGCAATGGTAAAACGTCTTCTTTTTGGTTAAGAAAAGCCATAATAAGCCACTTTTTATATAAGTAGTATGTAAGTAGTATCGCTACTAAAAAGCAAACATTGCTGCTGCTCCTCGGCGGATGTATGTGGAAAGATATAAAAGTGCTGTGAAGAATTCCTATAAGTTCCTCTATTAAATGCAGTAGAAGAATAGTCTTCGGAAATTACTGCTAGAAAAAAAATTTAAATTTTCTGTTTTATCCGTCTATTTTACACTGAAGAGATAGGCAAAAAACAGGCTTCAATAACTTTTTGGCGGATGTAGATAGACATGTGCGGTTTTTTTTAATGTAATCATATTACGGAGTAGCATTCATTTCCGGGTTTTACTAAGCTTCGGAAATACGGGTACGATTTTTATTCAACTTTAATTTTTTTATACTGTCTAAATAGGGAAAAAAGAAAAAAAATTTCTGCTTAAAATGTCAAAAAATGTTTGTAAATATAGTTGTTTGTATCAATAAATAGTTATATTTTGTTAAAATAATTGCTTTCCAACAAAAAAACGAACTTTCGAAAGTCACTTTTTTTGGCAACAAAACGAGTGTATTAAAAAAAAGACGAAGTTCAGTGGGACATTACTCGGCATACAATGTATATATTTTTTGTTTCTTTATCTCATTAAAAAGAATAGAAACTCTTCTTTAACATGTATATTTTGTTTTTACTATAAACATTTTCTATGCATGGCAATTTCATTTTTAAAAAACATTATTTTACGATTTTTCGTGTAATTATCAGCTTTACGGTAACCTCACTGGAGTCCCTAAAATAGGCGATTTCAGATTTTCCACACTCGATATCTACTAGAGAGATGACTATATCAATTTCCTCGAAGGCGAAACAAACTATTGAAACTAACTGGTGTGTACTCTGTATAACTGATAGTCTAGTGTAGCAATGTAGTGCTTTACTACTAATTGGCAGCGCTTATGCTAATTCCAGTATTACAATGTTAGATATATGCCAATATTCTAATTAATGCAGAAAATTAATTATCTTGTCTGTTTTAATCTAAAAGTTTATCAATTATCAATTAGAACTAATCAATTCTAATAATAGGAGCCTAACCTACATTAAAAAATTACGATTTGGGCCTATTATACTTGTGCCCTATCTGTAAGCCTATCTAATATATTAAATCATTAAATGTTTTAGTATACTAACTAATACTAAAATAATAATTATTTTTAGTTAATCTAATTGAAATTAAATATCAAAACCAATAGTCTAGTACTAGACTACTAGGCTACCATTACAAAATTGAAATTTGAAGCTTTGAATGGTCATAGGTAATGTATGCATAGGTAATGTACAGTGCTGGGCAAGTTAATCAATTTTTTAACTCGTTAAAAGTTAAAAAGTTAATTTAATTGCTCCAAAAAAATTAACTGTAACTAGTTAATTATTTAACTTTTGCCCAAAATTTAACTTCTGAAAAGTTAAAAGTTAAAGTTAATAATTCCCTAATAGAAAAAGTGACATTTTCCCGGACATGTGTTCGGTGTGTTTTTTTAAATTTCAGGTCGGCGCGGCGCGGCTGTGGCCAGGTCGCGGCGCCCTGGGGAGCTTGTCGGGGAATACTCCCCTGGGAATTAGACCGGGGACCCCGGGGAGAAAAAAAGCATTTTTAACTAGGGCCTAAATTTTTGCCATTTAAATAAGAAAATTATTCACAAAAAGCTGATTGAAACTCTGTCTATGCTTTTTTACCGCAAAACTGCTTATTTCAATGTATTATTTCAAACACAACACACGTTTGAATGGGGGGGGGTTCATAAGACCGAAATTTCACAACGCCGAAACACCATACTTCACAAGACTGAAACTTCATAAGACCGAAATTTCACATCGTAGAAAACTTTACAATAAGGATTGTATTGCATGCAGAATTTTCGGCATTGTGAAATTTCGGTCTTATGAAATTAGTGACCCGTTTGAATGTTTTTTTTCACTATGAGTCTTTCAATCAAGCAAATTGAACGTACGAGCGTAGAAACCCATCAGGAAAAAGAAGCCTTACTGACTATTGTGTTGGTCTGCGTTGACGGCTTGACACATTTGACGCAGGCACAGCGCCATATCCTGCGTCAGTCACTGACGCATAGGAGGGTATCATACAATAACAAAATACTCCGTATTAGACAGGACAAAATGGTGATTTATTTGTATCTGCAAGAAATTAAAATTTCGATTATAAAAATAGTCTCATTCATTAATTATCCTCACACGAATGCAGCTGCTGAGTATGCATTTTCTGCCTCTGGAGTCTGGACCCTTTCTGATAAAGGTGCGCGCACGATTTGGTGATGCCATATTGTCAAATACAGTTTTACACACACATTGCTTAAAGTTTTTACCCTTGCGCCTTGAACATGTTGTCCATCCAAAGCTTTAATCAAAGTTAAAAAAATGCCACTTAGTGACTTTTAAAGATCTAAGTTATCCGCCGTTTTTTACCTATTTTTTTCCCCGGGGTCCCCGGGGAATGACAGTAAATTCCCCGGGTCCCCGATAAGAAAATTCCCCGGGGAATCGACATCCCTATGTACAACGATAACTTATAGTAGTGCTTGGGTAGAATATCAATAGATAATAGTTGAAGATTCCAGAATCTTCCGAATATTCTATACATTATAACTTGTAACTGAAATATATACATGTAATAGTAGTTTGTGACGCGTTATATAATGCTTAGAAAGGCGAAGTTATTTTATGTATGTATTAATTTTACTTTTTAATGGCATACAAGCTGTTGAAACCCGCGGATTTTGAACCCGGGGAACTCCATTTCCCGGAATTATTAACTTTTGTCATTTAACTTTAACTTCAGAAAAAAATTAACGATTTTTGTTAACTAGTTAATATATAAAAAATTTAACGAAAATTTAACGATTTTTTAAAAAATTTAACTAGTTAATTAACTAGTTAAACAATTAACTAGTTAACGCCCAGCACTGGTAATGTATTTGGTATAGTATATATCAGTCATAGTGGGCCTACACAAAAAATTTGGCCATATTTTTCTGGGGTACATATAGACTATTTCAAACTATGGCATGCACCAAAAAATTTGGTTGTTTTTTCTGGGATATATATAGACTGTTCCAAACTATGGCCTATATATCTTAAAAAGAGGGGATCTATATATATATCAATGATTGCTATTGAAATGGGGGCAGTTTAGATTGGGTGGTTGTCTGGTGTTCACTTGATTTAATGTCAAGTTTGAGTGGCTCAGACCTTCAAATCGGCGCCATTGTTAGTTCACACAAATTAAGTCTGGAAATTTGCGTGGACGAATCCCAATTTAGAAGTCTTGTAGATACTCTGTCTGCCAGGGTCCTCAATTCTGGGGGGATGGTAGTTTTAGTCGTAGGCAAGCAGTCTTCGTTGACGCAAGCATTCAGAGCGGGTCTTCAGACACTGAAACTTAATGTATCTCATATGTTTGACTTGTTACTAACAGTAGAATAGGGCTGCCACCATCATAATTTTACATATTACAGGACGTTAAAGTCTCAGAGCTTTCTTTGAATTAAGAACTTGGTAGTTTTATGCCCCGTGGGCAAATGAATCAAAATAGGCTAGGCTTTGGATTAATTAATGAGAGTTTAATGTTGTTGCAAATTTAGTGTTCCGCCGCCGCAAGTTTTGACCTCCGTAACCGTAACCGTAGCCGTAAGAAAGAAGCAACTTCCGTAGCCGAATTTTGCCGTCATTACGGGCTAAAAAAGTCCGTAACCGTAATTTGCCGTAACCGTAGCCGTAATGTATAACAAAAATTGATATTTTTGCATGAAAAGTAGGGCAGACAGAAAAGGACAGATAAAAAGGATAAAAGGATAGCAATAAAACCTACTTGTTGTTCGTTCATGCATTAATATTCATTTATTTTTTTGTAAATATAATATCTTTATCGAAGTATTCTATAGCATTGTTGTATGCAATTGTGTGCTTGGTGCCTTTTTCAGTTTTCTGTGTCGTGATTCTGTTTTGTTTCGCTACAATATGAATATATGACTGACGTGCCAAGGTCAATGTGTATGTTTAATATCATTAAATAAATATATGAATTTGTTCAAATAAAACTGCTTCAAAATTTCCGATGACTAAGAAATTGCATGTTACATTTTTTCATTTTCATTTTATTGCATTGTCTATTGTATTGTCTTCTTTGGTTTCAATCAATTTTCAATCATAATTCATATTCTTATCCTATTAGTATTTATTTAGTATTTCCTTATTAATATTCTTTCATCCTTATCCTCATAATCTAAATCTAATATCCTATTTTTATGCTAAAGAGCTAAATGCTACATATGGCTAAGAAATAAGAATGCCAGATTCTTAGTCTCTTGTAGGCTTTGACTGGCTCTCTGTCTCGCTGCTATCATGCTATCGCTATGCTATGCTATGCTGTATGCCTAATGAGAAAATTCGTGAAAAAATTCATTTTTCATTTTCAAGAAGTTTTGTAGATATTTAGAAACTTAACAAATATAAAAAATAATAATAACTAGTAAAACAAAATGAAAACTAGTTGAAGTTGATATAAAAAAATTCTTTTATAACACTAAACAGTTAAAAATAAATAATTTTTGTTACGGCTACCAATTACGGCAAGTCTAGAAAAATCTCCGTAATCCGTAACTGTAACGTTTGGTTGTCTCTGGGTTGTCTCGAGGTGGCCTGGCAGGTCTTTGTATCCCACCGCTGCCACCAGTGTAACGTTTGGTTGTCTCTGGGTTGTCTCGAGGTGGCCTGGCAGGTCTTTGTATCCCACCGCTGCCACCAGTGTAACGTTTGCCCTTTGCTTCGGTCCTAACGATTTGCCTGAAAATGAACCTAAAACGTAAGCCTTGACTTGGTAGGGTTGCTGCCACCTTGGTGTGCGGACTCGACGCGTCGGCAGAGTTGTCTATCCGCCACCTGAAATAAAATTAACGAAGACACTCGGAGCAAAGGCCAAATCTGAAAATGTCTCGACAGTCAATCGTCTTAGTTGAATGCTGCTTGGACCTGAAACCTGTAAAACCTGAAATGAGAGAGGAAAGCTTGGAGGCAGAGGCTTCACGAGTTAGCCACAATGCTCCGCAAGACAACGCCGTCAAGAGAAAAATGGCTCGCAGATGCTCCGTATTTATAGCCGAGCGGACCCCCAAAAGTCACGTGAGTTTCATGCGGTGAGCGCGTGAAACTTCCTTATTTGGGCATTGGAATCATGTGAACGACGCGTGATCCAAGGCCAACTTCCAAATAAGGCAACCCTGTCACGCAGCAGTGGCGTGACTCAAGGTCAGTGGCCATGCTCAGAGTGCCTGCATAGTCATGTGCTTATTCTGTGCTAAAAATAGAACATGGGCGGATGAGTCATCCTGTTTACTCCCTCTAGGCAGCCATTAAACTCCGCGCAGGTGATGAGTCATCCTGCAACGCCTCTTCAGTGCGAGTGGGAAGACATTGAGTGTGGCTGCCCGCGCCCGCTCAGGCGATGAGTCATTGGGCAGTAAACACATAGGCCCAGCACAGAGTAACTCTCTCACAAGCTCAGGTGGACTGAGATACTGTGCAGCGGATCACAGCACTCTTAAGAGAAAGCTAGTGAGTGCTGCTGAATAGCCAGTTAGCAGCCAGTCACTACACTCTCCCCGTCCAAATTAAATTGCAGCAGCCAAACGATGAATCAATTTTATTTGAAAACAAAAATCGGCTCTAACAAGGCCACTGGATAATGAGTATTTATTACAAATAAAGTTGACCGTAAAATGAAGCGCCTACAAAGAGATGGTGTACTTGAGTAAGGCAGCGTTGAATTATACCTACTACATGATTGATTGCTTTTTTTTGTAAAGTTATAGGGAGCAAAATGCATATTTAAGATGATTATTTTGCATAAAGATTATTTTGATTATTTTTGAAGTGATGAAAAAAAATTTTGAAATAGATTGAAAAGTTTTGATGTTGTTGATTGCAATTATTTCGTAAATGTAAAAGTGTTACTATTGCCAAAAATTTGATGTTGTTAATAATGCACAAATTTGCAAAAAGTGCTCGGCACATCGTTAGCTTGTCCCAGGAAAAAGAGAAGCTTGAGGATCGCCAGTTCGAGTGTATGTAGTGGCGTGCGGCGGATGCGGCGGCAGGGCTTCGGCGGTTCTACGGCCGATCTCCTTGATGGCCCGTCGCCTTTCCTCAGGCGCGGCCGCACGGAACTCCTCTTGGATGCGGTCAGGCCACCTGCGGCAGAGCTGCCCTTTGAGCCCTGCTGCTACTAAGAGCTCCGTAAGAGCGATGATGGCCCCCTCTTGTACAACGCTTAGGCAGTCATTTTGGGTCGCTGCATCCCTTTGCTGAGGCCAAGTCCGGATGGCCACGCTGATGGCCTCCGCTAGTTCCGTTTGATTGAATAAGCGGGGCGGCGATGGCACGGGCGACGGTCGGCGGAAGCGCGGTGATGGCGGCGTGGGCGGCGTCCTGTAGTCATCCAGGTTGATGATGTCAGGCTGTGGCGGCGGCGTTAGCACGCCCAGATACTACGCCGGCGGTGGTGATTGCGGCTGAGGCGGCGTGTCCAGTACGTCCACTCGCGGGTCGAAAGGAGCTGGCAGGGCTGCGTTCGGGGCAGCCTGAGCGTCAGGGGCCAGGAGCTCTTGAAGTGCTGGAAGCAGCTCTTCGCTTGGCTCTTCCTGCAGAGAGCTCGATAGGCTCCCAATCAAATCAAGCGCGTTTTCGGCGTCGTGTGGGCGCGGTGGTTCCCGCGAGCTAGGCACCGGTGGCTCGGCCGGTGGCTGCGTCGGAGAAGAGCCAGGCCGTTTTGGCGAGGTTGCCTTGTCGGCAGCTGGCAACCGGGCATCGGCCATTATTGCCTGGGGCGGATCGAGCCGGAGCCTAATGGCGGCGGCCCGCTCTCTGGCGACTGTGAGGCGATCGTCGAGGTGAGGTAGCTGCAGCGGTGCCAGCCTGCGTACTTCTATATTGGCTTCCTGGCGCGGACGCTCGTCCCAGCGGCTCCTTCGACGGCGAGCCGGACCTTGGCTGGGCACTGGGATAGTTAGAATTCTGCTGGTGGGCCGCGAGGGTCGAGTGTGCTTTCGGCCGCTGGCTGGCGAGGGTGTCCGGGACGGTTCCCGATCTCGGCGCCTCTTGTTTTCTTTTCCCGTCATTGTTTTTAGTTTTGCTTTTCAGCGCTGGAACAGGCACGAGGCCGGCGGAAAAAGTTAACTAACCGGCTCAAGTAGGACTTTGACTTTGGTTTTAGAACCAAGCGGTCAGGTTCCCTTCGAGCCCTAACTGGCCTGTCATTGACGGCCCATTCGACTTGACTAGTTGATGGCAAATTGGCCGACAAAGCATGACTATTATTTGGCAAATTGGCCGACATAACATGACTATTACATTGATTATTCCTATCAGAGTCTAGGTTAAACCTATCGCTAATTTCAATTTCAGGTCGCCTCTGCGTTTCAACTGTAGGAGCGGATGGAGCGTCGCAAGAATCATACGACATACGGCAGTGACTCAAGCTCAACTCTATTCTCCATAACTTCAGGTTCCTGGATGCGGACTTCGGCTGGACGCGCGCCTGGCTGAACAGCTGATCGGAGTCGCCAGCGGTAGGCGGGTCTCGTGTCCAGGTCGTCTTCTTCGTCAGAGTCCTCAGAGATGGCGGGGAGTGTCGCAGCTCCGGCGTCAGCCTGTCGAACTCGGCGTTGCTTCTTCGGTTCAGCTGGCCCTTCGAGATCTGCAATTGGATAATCTGAAGTGGGCACAAGGAGGAGGTTCCGGCGATGAACTACCATTTCGTCCGGTCGTTCTCGAGGGTGTCGAACCTTCCGTCGAATCTTGTAGACGACTTCTCCTTTGCTTTCCACCACTTCATACAACGATCTCCTTGGCCTGTGGAACTTTGCTGCTTCATCTTCGTGTAGGACCGGGTTGTTCAAGAAGACGAGATCTCCCGGCTGTAGCTTCTTAGCTGCTGGTCGGTTCTCGTAGTGTTTGTCTCGCGCTTGCTGATGCAGGCCTAGCCGTTCCTTGGCGAGGTCCGTGGCGTGCTTGAGGCGTTGCTGAAACTCTGCGACGTAATCAGGCAGGTTGGCATACTCCGGGAGTAGCTTCAATGAGTTGTCGAGAGGCATCCTGTATTCTCGGCCATAGACTAAGAAGTAAGGCGTATAGCCTGTGACTGGATGAACGCTGGATCGAAGAGCAATCATGCACGCTGGCAGAAATGTGTCCCAATCGCGATGATCGTGCTCGAGGAGACATGTCAGAATGCTCTTGATCTGCTTGTTCAGATTTTCTACCAGTCCGTTGGATGCTGGGTTGTACGGCGTCGTTGTCGTGTGCCTGATCGCGTAGAGATCACAGAACTTCTTGAAGGCGTTTCCTGTAAAGTTCGTGCCTTGGTCCGTGTGAATCCAAGCTGGAACTCCGTATTCTGGAATAAATCGGTCCTGTAACAATCGGATAACGGTTTTAGCTTTCTGATTTCTCATCGGATAAGCTATCGGAAACTTTGATGTCGCACAGCAGAGTGTCAGGATGTATCGATGACCTCCTTTGGACGGTTGCGCAATTGGTCCGATCACATCCATGTGAAGTCTTCCAAAAACTTCGCAGACTAGAAAACTCTGCACTTGCACTTGCTGTTTTCGTCGTGACTTGCTCTCTAGGCAGGTTCGGCATTTGCTGACGTAAGTCTCAATGGCTCGGACTAGACCTGTTCGCCAGAATCTTTCGCGCACACGTTGGGCGGTCTTTCGCTGTCCTTGGTGTCCTGCTAAAGGCGAATTGTGGAGCTCGTTAAAAACTTCGTTGTCGAGAGCTACTGGTAAGACAATCTTCGGTGGAGTGTCTTTTTCCGTCATGTTGATCATGAGTAGGTCTCGCTCGAGGAATAGTAACTCGTAGTATCCTAGCAGATTCCGTTGCTCTCTGCTAAGTCGTAATCGATCGTCAAACGCTGGTTTCGGTTGATTCTCCTTGATCAACTTGTAAACGTAGCCAATAGCTGGGTCATCCTGTTGAGCTTTGATGAGCTTGTCGCGCGGCAATGGCGGCTTCAGATGATCCGTAAGCAATGCTCGGCAGCGCGGCAGACTTTGAGAAGTTGCGAGCTGGGGAGATGCTTCAGCTGTACGTGCTCTGTCTTCCTCGTATGCAGACTTCGTCACCTCTGCATAGGAACGCGTCGGTTTTGGCGTAGGACGAAGGCGCGTCATGGCGCAAGACATATCGTCCACGCGTTGATAATGGGTGGTCGGCTGCAGGCTCATGGAAGAGCAACAAGACGGCTCGACCTGCTGAGTCTGTCGGCTCATGGAAGAGCAGCAGGACTCCTCAGTGGTAAATTTTCGACCGAGATCTGAGCCGTGGCGCTCGACTGGGAGGGCTGCTGGAACGGTGGCCTCCGAATCTTCGTCCAAGTCAGTCTCCCAACTCTGTAGGTAGACCTGATGGCTGTCGTTGGAGAGGGCTGAGGGTACAGTGGTCTCTTGAACTTCATCCAGATTGGTCTCCTTGAAGTGACGGCGAGCGTGGGTGGCTCGGCAGAGGGCTGCTGGTGCGGTGGCCTCTGTGTCTCCATCCAAGCTTACTGTCTCCTGGCGTTGGCGCGAACAGTGGAGAACTCGGCAGAGGGCTGCAGGTGCGGTGGCCTCTGGTTCGTTGTCCAAGTCGGTCTCTGCCTCTGGATCGCGATTGTGGGTCTTGATTGAGAGGGCTGCTGGTGCGGTGGCCTCTGAATCGATGCCCGGATCAGTTTCCTTAATGCGGCGACACTTACGCTGAGTGGTGTCTCCTGTCTCCTCGCGGTGGCAAGCCAGGACAGCGTCGACGTCTTGAAGTACTCCGTAATCGCATTCTAACGGAGGCGTGTCCGGGCGTCTTGATAGCGCGTCGGCGTTGGTGTGGTCAGTACCCTTGCGATGGGAGATGGTGAACTGAAATTCGCTGATCCTCTGGACCCATCGACCTAGAATCCCTGTAGATTCAGTCTGACGTAACAGCCAGAGCAAGGCCTTATGGTCACTTCTTACTTCAAACTTCTTTCCTATTAAGTATTCTCGAAAGTGTCGCATGGCATCGACAATAGCCAGTAGCTCCCGCTTGGTGACCGTGTAGCGAACTTCCGGGTCACGGAGCTTGCGACTGAAAAAGGCGATCGGTCGTTCTATTCCATCGGATTGCAGTTGTCCTAGACATGCACCGATTCGGGTGTCGGATGCGTCGGTATCCAGGATGAACTTGACCTTCGGATCCTCATTGAACTCTGGGAGGGCGAGTACTTCGGTTGAGCATAGCTTGCTCTTCAGAGTCTCAAAGGCAGTCTGATGCTGCTGCGTCCAATGGCGCTGGAATCCTTGCAGGTCCTTACGTGTCAATGCATGTAACGGGGCCGCAATGCCCGAGTAATCCTCGACGAACTTCTTGTAGTAATTGGCGAGACCAAGAAAGCTTCATAGTTGACGAACAGTCCGAGGCGTTGGCCAACTGCGTATCTGCTCAATCTTGTCTTCGCTTGTCCGTAGGCCTTCCGGCGTAATCACGTGGCCTAGATAGTGGAGCTCCTTCTTGAATAAATGGCATTTCTTCGGCTTTAGCTTCAAGTTGGCAGCTATGATTCGGTTTAGGACTTGTCGTAGATGGTCTAAGTGATCTTCGAACGTCACTACGTGTACAACGATGTCGTCCATGTAACCAAGAGCGGCCTGCGGTGCTAGTCCTTCTAGCAGTTGATTGATACAACGCTGGAACGATCCGGGGCTGTCGGTGAGTCCCATTGGTAGCACCTTGAAGCAGAATTGTCCACGATCGAGCACAGAGAAGGCAGTGATGTCCTGGTCTTCCTCACGGAGAGGGATCTGGTAGAAACCTTGTACCAGGTCGAGGCTTGAGTACCACTGCGCTCCTTTGAGTTTGGCGAAAGTTTCCTGAATGTGCGGGATCGGGTACGGGTGCTTCAGCGTCACATCGTTGATCGCTCTGAAGTCGTGCACAATGCGAATCGTCTTGTCCTTCTTTGGCACTAGGATCATCGGCGAATTGTAACTGGAGTACGTTGGCCGAATGATGCCTTTCTTCAGCATATCGTCGAGCATCTGATCCAGTTGCGGTTGTAGATGCGGAGGTATCCGGCGAGGAGGAATCGCGATTGGCGTCGAATCTGTGAGCACTATCTCATGAGTTACCAGGTGTGTCAGTCCGTGGTCCAACAGAGTTAGAGAGAATGCCTTCTCGCATTCCTTGAGTACTTCTTGAACCTGGCGCCTCTGGTGGCTGTTCAGCTGGTCTCCGACGTCGACCTCGTTGATCCAACTGTCAGTCGTTTCTTCAGTCGTATTCAGTTGACGGACTTCTGGCTCATTCGACTCGCTGAAGTACTCGAGGTCCTGGGTCTTGAGTGGCGTAGCTACTCCCATTAGCATGTTGCGACGCAAGTGAACCTCTGTATCTGATGGGTTGAGTACTTCCATCACTCCTCGACCTTCTGTCATCGTATGCAGGACCGGGGCTGCGTCTAACTGGTGATGCTTTGCTCGCAGTCCTGATTTGAGCGGTTCGATAATCATCGGTGAACCGTAGTTCTGCTGATGACCTTCGGCTAGTTTAATGGCGACGAGGCAGGAACATTGAGGCGGCAGAGTGCATTTTTCAGCGACGTACACTCGGCAGGCCTTCAGTTCTCTCCTTGAATAGCGTACCGGAAGTCGGGTGCCTTGTCGGAATGTGAGCATTCCTTGCTGGAAGTCCAGTCCTTGGCAATGACTCCGCATGAAATCAATTCCTAAAAGATTTTCACAGTCTCCATCGGCGACGAAGAATTCGGTTTCCGCGACATAGTCCCGGAATTCAATTGATAGGATAACCTTGGCGGCGAGACTTAACTCGGTCCCGTCGTACATAGCGACTCGGTTAGGATAAGCAGGTGCGACTATACAACGTGGTGAACGACGCCTAATGGCGGCCCAAGTGGACGCTCCAAGGAAGTTTCTTCTGCTTCCGCTGTCTAGCAGAAAGGCGACCTCTCGTCGAGCCACTCGTCCTGTAATAAATGGGTCGGCGTCACGCGCATGGACAGTATTTACAAAGGAGGCGTCCACAAAACCTCCATCGTCCGTTTCTTCGATTACTGACGATTCGGACGAGTCAGCTGCCGCGGCTGCGGGGCCATACTCTTCCGGGGCGTGTTCGGTGTCGGCTGCATAGCCTGGGCTGGAGCTCGGGGGGCATTGCCATTTACGTCCTCTGGCCGGCCGTTTCCCGTAAACTGCTGAGTTGATTGGCGTCTGTACGGACAATCTCTCGCCTTGTGTCCTTCTTGATTACACTCGTAGCACGTGTAGTGCGGCGTTCGGTTTGCTTGACTGTTCACTTGATTGGCTGTGACTTGCTGAGCCAACGTGTTGATCAGATGCTGCTGCTGCTGCATCATTGCGGCTTGTTGCTCAACGACTTTCTCCAACTTCGAGAGGGCGCTGTTGTTGTTCTCCTTCGAGGCTTGTCCCTCCCCGTCCAACATTCTGACCGGGGGCTCCTTCGAACGATGAGCCAGGTCTTTGGCTAATTCCATCCTCTTCAGTGCTCGCAAGGCTTCGCTGAGTGTCGTAGGTCGGATCCAGAAAAGTTTCTCGCGGCAGTCTGATGACGTGCGAATCCCGCGCAGGAACTGGTCAATCAGTTCTTGCTCTAGATGGCGAGGCTCGAGCCAAGGGAAGGCTTGCTCTCCTAGCTCCTGCAGAGCATCGGCGTAATCTTCCGTTGATTCGTTCTTGCGCTGGCTGCGACCTCTGAATTCCTCTTGATATTCGTCTGGTCCTGAGAGTCGTGCAAATCTCTCTATTAGCCGTTGCTGAAGCTGTCAATAGCTGATGCAGTCGGGCAGCCTCATGCGAAGTACCGCGGCGTAGGCCGAATTTAAGTCTAAATTCGCCAGCAATTGGGCCTTCTTGTCGTCTTCATCCTGTAGATCTTCTGCCTCGCATCGTAGGTCGAAAGCCTTTAGCCAAACGCGGATGTCCTGCGATGGCGTGTAGCTCTTCATCTTGACTTGCTTCTTAGGCTGTAGATCGAGCTGACATTGCATGGCCTGCAGCATCCTGCGGATCATGTCCGGGTTGGTGTCGCGTCCGAGGTTGTTGAGTCCTGCAAATGGATCTTCCTCCTCCTCTCTTGAGTCGTCTCTAAAATTAAATCCTAAACCACATGGTATGGGCGAACCTGCAGCAGCTGCGGCGGAGTTTCCGTTGTCCTGATGCGTGTGCTGCTGATCACCGATGAGATCTTCTCGATCACTGTCGTGAGACATCTTGATGCTGACTTAGTCGTGGTAGGCGTGACTGATGACGTGTCCGAAAGGGTGATAGTTGAGTGACGTTGACGTCGATTCGGTAACGTTCTCCTGCTTGCTTGTTGTATCCCTTATCTCGAATCCTTTGTCTCGAATCTCGAATCCTTTGTCTCGAATCTCGAATCCTTTGTCTTGAATCTCGAATCCTTTGTCTCGAATCTCGAATCTCACCGCTGTTCCACCAGTGTAACGTTTGGTTGTCTCTGGGTTGTCTCGAGGTGGCCTGGCAGGTCTTTGTATCCCACCGCTGCCACCAGTGTAACGTTTGCCCTTTGCTTCGGTCCTAACGATTTGCCTGAAAATGAACCTAAAACGTAAGCCTTGACTTGGTAGGGTTGCTGCCACCTTGGTGTGCGGACTCAACGCGTCGGCAAAGTTGTCTATCCGTCACCTGAAATAAAATTAACGAAGACACTCGGAGCAAAGGCCAAATCTGAAAATGTCTCGACAGTCAATCGTCTTAGTTGAATGCTGCTTGGACCTGAAACCTGTAAAACCTGAAATGAGAGAGGAGAGCTCGGAGGCAGAGGCTTCACGAGTTAGCCACAATGCTCCGCAAGACAACGCCGTCTGGAGAAAAATGGCTCGCAGATGCTCCGTATTTATAGCCGAGCGGACCCCCAAAAGTCACGTGAGTTTCATGCGGTGAGCGCGTGAAACTTCCTTATTTGGGCATTGGAATCATGTGAACGACGCGTGATCCAAGGCCAACTTCCAAATAAGGCAACCCTGTCACGCAGCAGTGGCGTGACTCAAGGTCAGTGGCCATGCTCAGAGTGCCTGCATAGTCATGTGCTTATTCTGTGCTAAAAATAGAACATGGGCGGATGAGTCATCCTGTTTACTCCCTCTAGGCAGCCATTAAACTCCGCGCAGGTGATGAGTCATCCTGCAACGCCTCTTCAGTGCGAGTGGGAAGACATTGAGTGTGGCTGCCCGCGCCCGCTCAGGCGATGAGTCATTGGGCAGTAAACACATAGGCCCAGCACAGAGTAACTCTCTCACAAGCTCAGGTGGACTGAGATACTGTGCAGCGGATCACAGCACTCTTAAGAGAAAGCTAGTGAGTGCTGCTGAATAGCCAGTTAGCAGCCAGTCACTACATAACCGTAACCGTAAGCTCAAAATATGTCCGTAACCGTAATCCGTAATGAAAATACGGCTTCAAAAGTGTCGTAGCCGTAATTTGCCGTAGCCGTAGCCATAATTACGGCGGAAAACTATGCAAATTGTTTATTAAGTAAAGGGAAAAGATGTTTTCATTGTTCGTTGGCAACTGAATTAAACTGGCGACCATATCAGAATTAATAAAACACACTAAAGATGTCAAAGTGACAGAGTAATAGGAATACTCTAGCCTAATCTGGCGGATGATTCGAGCGATGCTGCAGTGCACTAATAACCAATTAATAAACAATTGACTTAATAAAACAATTGACCAATTAATAAACAATTATTGCAAAGTAAGTCAGGCAGATTTAAATATTAATAGATAAATTGAATGGGTTGGCAGAGGGAAGGAAGGTAAGGTTCAAGTAAAGAAGAAGGCCGGAGCCGTGGGAAAAGAAGGAAGGAAGAGAAAAAGAAGACAAGGGGAAATGAAAGTTGGGCAACTCCAAGGGCACCATTAAATAGAAAATAAAGTTGCAGCAAATGGACAAATGGGGTCAAATGCTGGAGGCAAAAGGTGGTTGCGGTGACCAAGCATTGAACAGAAGAAATCATCACGGAATTACATAGACACAAACAAAATTACCAAACAAGGGACTCGCAAGGCCAGAAAAAGGGGCAGGGTAACCAACGCAGGAACAGGAGAAAAGATGAAATATCCCAACAGCTGGGGGCACAAGGTGGACACAATAGGCCAAAAACTGGGGACAGCAGAAAAGGGTCATGGGGTGGTCTAATAGATGAAAAAATTTCAAAAAAATTTTTCAGCGTTAATTTAAATAGTCAGTCGCAGCCCCTAACTGCCACACTATTTTATTAAATAGATACTATTAGGTCCATTCTTAGAATTTTGGCTTTATTTTAAAATGTCATATTTTGAATAGGACACTTCATCATTTTAAGGTGGGGGTTGAGAAAAGAAAATAATATGTTGGTTTGGATTTTTAAAATTTGGCTAGTTGCATTTGCACAAACAAATCCAGAAAAATTCTGCAGACAAATCGCAACAAAATTCTTTCTCTTGTTTTACTCTAACTGCCAGGGTCCTCAAATTCTGAAGGGAGAGTAGTTGTAATCATAGGTAAGCAGTCTTTTAATGACACAGTTGTTCAAATGGTAAATACAGGAGCTTCTGACACCATAAATATTGTTGTGTCAATTGGTTGAGCTGTTTACTCTTAGTAGGGTAGAGCTGTCATCAACATAATTCTTATATTGCAAAACAAAATTTGCCTCAGAGCTTTCTTTGAGATAAGAACTTGGTTTGTTTTATGCCCCGTGGGCAAATAACTAAAAAAAGGCTATGGGCTTACTTAATTAGTCAATGAAAATGATATTATTGTGGATTGTTAATATTATTATTATTATCAATTGGATATTAGAAAATAATTATTTTAGCAGGCAGGTAAAAAGTATTTTGGTGTGACCAAAAAGATTCGACAAGCAGAGCTGCAGTGCGCTATAAGTAAGTTGTATACGGCTTAAATGACTCTAAGGTTGTCTACTAGAGCTTAATAAAATTAAAAACAAAGTATTAACACAAACTTATTACTTCCTTAATGCTAACGGTCACGGGTGAAAAATGAAGGAGGATGGAAAGGAAAGAAAGAAACAAAAAAAATCAGTAGCGCGTGAGGCATGCATATAAAATAGATAAAAATAAATTTTAACAACAGGGGCAAGACTTGGACGGGCAGCTAGATAGCAGGTTGGACAAAAGAGTGGGCATAGGGTTGAGCAATAGCAGTTTGCACAGAAATTAACAAGAAAAAATGGCAAAAAAGAGTGGCAAAACATCTTTTCATTGGTGGGACATATTGGAGGAACAAAACTAGGACAAAAAAGGACAACATACAGGAAGGTGACAAAATAAACAACCATTGGGAGAGAAAATGCAAAATTTCCATGAGTTGGGGCATGCAATTAAATTTGATGAAACTTAGTAGATTGAATGTAAAATATTATTAATAGGAAAGTTTCAATAATCAAAATGGCAACCCGACTGCCACAATTTCATTAAAAGCTTCTCTGGCTTTTGGCTACATTCCTGGGAAGCCTCTAAAAAGATATTACATGAAAAATAGTATAATTGTATGAGAGTATATACAATTAAACAACATAGCAAATAATTACTTGGAGCAGTCTGTCTAAAGTGACTTCTTGGTATATTAGAAAATATGGAAGGTGACACAGACAAAAATAGTAGCCAATTCTCACTAATGGAACATCACTAGACCAGTGGCTTTTGTAGATACTCATAAATTTGGTAGCTTTCTAAAATATTATATAGTGATAAACTGCAATGTTGAGTAACTAGATTTATTTTAAGTGACATGCCTACTTAGTTTAGATTGTTTGTAATTATCAAATAAATGATATAATACAATAATTAGGTTGTACTAGCACTCCAGTGCGGCCCCCCTTTGGGGTGCCAATAAGCAAGGAACAAAAATAGTTTATGGAAAACAATTAAAAAAGCACATTTTCTTAAGAATCAATTCCTTTGTCACTTTTGAAAATCACCTGATTTGTGTAAAATTGTCATGGACAAAGGTGTTTGCTATGAATCACCTTTTCTCTAAAATTAACAAACAGTCAACAAAATATAGCTCCCTCTAAATAGAAAATATTCCAAGACAGCAAGCATCCCCCCAGATAGCAAGCAACCCCCCAAAAGTAAGCAACTGCAGATAGCAAGCATCTGTAGATAGCAAGCATCCCCCAGATAGCAAGCATCACCCTAGATAGCAAGCATCTGCAGACAGCAAACATTCCCTAGATAGAAGCATCCATCCAGATTGCAAGCATCCTGCAGATAGCAAGCATTCCCCAAATATTTTAGAAGTATCCACCCAGATAGCAAGCATCCTGCAAATAGCAAGCATCCCCCAAATATTGTAGAAGTATCCACCCAGATAGCAAGCATCCTGCAAATAGCAAGCACCCCCCAGATATTATAGAAGCATCATGCAGATAGCAAGCACCCCCCAGATATTATAGAAGCATCCTGCAGATAGCAAGCATCCTGCAGATAGCAAGAATCTCTAAATAGCAAGCATCCCTATTTATTTCTAATCAAACAGTGCAAGTTTGAAAAAAATCAGTTGAGCCATTTTAGCTAAAATCGATCGCATCTAGATAGATAGATAGATACCAACAGACCATTTTTAGTATTTAGGTTTTATTAATAAATCTAAACAATAGTCTTATAAACATTTAAAACTAAAAGATTTTTCTGCCAAAAAACATACTAGTTTATATTTCACTAGACAAAAATTAAAGGCTAATAGATTCTGGTTCAGATCTTTGCATATGGAGTGGGGTTAAGCTACTGGTTTGGGTTTTACTATTATTTCTATTAGCATGTACTTTAATTTGGTGGGTTGCTGCCACCACCTAATGTTCTTAAATAAGTGAGACAAAAGTCAATGTCATGTGAGGTTATTAGACAATTGAGTGATATTACATATCGTGCATCGCGCTTTGCCTATAAATGCGAGTAGTGAGTGAAGACGCAGTCATCCCCTACTTAATTGAATCAATATCCAACTCCTAGCCAAGATGATTGAACAAGCACAAAATATGGATAGAAATAAGGTGCATTAAGGAAAATAACCACATATATGAATAGTTTATCTTTTTAGCTATGGTCATTATTCATATGCTACTTTAACCATTGAATGATTAAAGATATCTAATACCAAATACCTAAGCTTTACTGCCACATATACTAAAAACTTTGTGTTCTTAACATTCAATGTTGTCATGTTGAGCATGCAAAAAGCATATAATATTTCTATGTTTTCCACATTAGCAGGATAGGTATTTTCTTTCATATCCACTAGGATGCTTTATATTTATTATAGTAAGCAAATAATATGGTGACCCTATAATTATTTTTTACCATCTAAAATCCTGTCAACTATGCTACATTTGGCATACTTTTGATTGTCAAGGTATAGTTGGAGCTAAAGCAAACATTCTGGGGACTTTTGGGATACCCCTTGTAAAACCTCAACAGTGGTAATTAAAAATTCTGGGAAACTTCTCTCCAACTGGTATTTTCAATCCTAGGATAATAGGCAAAAATTCGATTAGCAATATTAATTTCCTAGCAATGATCTAAATTGTAGATCTTGTTATATACATACAATTGTATATCTATGAGTATAAGTAGAGATAGACCAAATACATATTCAATATAATGATGAACCACAAAATGATGTGTTTTATCTTCCATTTTTAAAACACATTTTGACCAATATCCAAATGCTTACTCATATTTGACCAAGAAATCCCTATCTATATAGTATTATACAATAGATTTTATATTATAGGTATATAGCACTCATAAAATTCACTTTGCATTGTAATATTATTAGCTTAAATTTATGACTGCCAAATGAAAGATAATCAACCAATTCCTCAACATGCACTTCACTAGCTATGAGTGACTTATTGTTTATAGCTCATGCTGTATAGTTATAGTAAGTTGAGATTTAGAATTTCTCTTTGTATATTTTGTGAGTATTGTGAATTCCAAACAGCAAAAAATAAGCTAGACTTGAGTTGTAAAACTGGTTGTCCTCCTATAATTAAATTACTAATGTATAATTATCAATATAGGTATTGTATTTTGAATAGGGTTTCCTATCTAGAAGATTACATATAAATTTTGACCTTAGTATTTGGGTTTATTATATATAGTAGCATAATTTCAACTTAAAAAGGCTTTCTTACAACTACGAATTTGGTGTATCCACTTTTTACCTGCTCAATATATCTAAATATATATTTATAAATTGTTAAAATTTAACTTATATGCTTTTTAGTGTTTTATAGTCTTATAAAGCAGTCTTTACTTGAGTTTTGTATCTAGTGCACCAAAGAAAATTGGACTAAAGTAGGCGGATACCTGGCTATAATTAAATTCCAATAGGGATCTAGTTGAGTTAGGATTTTATACAAACTTCAAAATCAAGAACTATACTTCCATTACAGTGAACTCACTAAAACAGGACAGTTAGATTTTTTCCAAGTCGTTATTATTTTTTCTTCTTTTGAAGTTGAAAGAAGACTGAAAAAGAAGACTGTAAGGTTGTCATGCCTGAGCCTAAAACAGAAGACAAAGCAACTGAAAAAGCAGATTCAAAAGACTCTGCAGCAGCAAATGAATCAGCAAACGAACAGTCAGCATCCATTGCTAAAGTGAAAGAAGAAAAAGACACAGACAACAGCAAAGTAGATGATAGCAAAAAAGCAGAGAATGAGGCCGACAGCAAGAAGGGCCCCGTGCCCATTGGAGCAGTCGGCGCAGCAGCCGCCGGTGCCGCCGCCGGGACCGACAAGCCGGCCACCGCCGTATTCGTTGGCGGCATCAACGAGCGCGCGCCGAACTCGATGATGCGCGAGTTGCTAAGCGTCTGCGGCTTTGTTAACAGTTGGAAACGGGTAACTGGCGCCGATGGCAAACTGCAATCGTTTGGCTTCTGCGAATTTGCCGATCCAGTTGCTACGATGATATGCGACCGGTTGCTGGGGCAGATAGATGTGGCCGGCAAGAAGCTGCTTGTACGAATCGATGCCAGCAGTCAGGGCATGCTTGACGAGTATAAGAAACGGCACGGCCTGCCCGATGCGCCGGCTGCCGAGAAGGACGAAGAGATTAAGCGGAGATTGACCCAGGTGAGGCTTTTAATCCGCAAAGTTTACATTTTATTGAAAGAATAATTTTGCAGTGATATTAACTACCTGCTCAGATGTTGAGATCTTAACCATCAAATCCTAAGTTTGTGTTACCCTCATAAACCTTCAGATATGCATCCGACACTTGTTTCCCTTCCAATTTTTAGGACACACCCGTCACTCTCCACGATTTAAAAACACACCTGACCCCCCGATTTAAGGTCACACCCGTCACTCTCCCCCATTTAAGGTCACACAATTGTCACTCTCCCCGATTTAAGGTCACACACCGGTCACTCTCCAGATTTAAGGTCACACTCTGGTCACTATCCCCGATTTAAGGTCACACACCTGACACTCCCCGATTTAGGGTCACACACCTGACACTCCCCGATTTAAGGTCACACACGTCACTCTCCCGATTTAAGGTCACACTCTGGTCACTCTCCCCGATTTAAGGTCACACACCTGACACTCCCCAATTTAAGGTCACACACCTGACACTCCCCGATTTAAGGTCACACACGTCACTCTCCCGATTTAAGGTCACACACCTGACACTCCCCGATTTAAGGTCACACACGTCACTCTCCCGATTTAAGGTCACACACCTGACAATCCCCGATTTAAGATCACACACCGGTCACTCTCCCTGATTTAAGATCACACACCGGTCACTCTCCCTGATTTAAGATCACACACCGGTCACTCTCCCTGATTTAAGATCACACACCGGTCACTCTCCCTGATTTAAGATCACACACCGGTCACTCTCCCTGATTTAAGATCACACACCGGTCACTCTCCCTGATTTAAGATCACACACCGGTCACTCTCCCTGATTTAAGATCACACACCGGTCACTCTCCCTGATTTAAGATCACACACCGGTCACTCTCCCTAATTTAAGATCACACACCGGTCACTCTCCCTGATTTAAGATCACACACCCGTCATTCTCCCGATTTAAGGTCACACACCGGTCACCCTCCCAGATGAATTATCACAGGCCCAGCTTATTCCATTCCACTCCAGATCGTTCAACGCTTCGTGCCAGAAATCGAACGAGTGGAAGACGGCGAACTTGACTTTCGCGCGCCAAAACTAGTCGGCCCGAAAGAGTCCCTGGACGACATGGACATCGACGTTGATAAGCGCAATATAATTAATCGGGAAATCGAATTCTTTCGATCTCGCTATCGAGACGATTCGCCGAAACTCGAGGAGAAACTCGAACGGGAACGGGAGCGCGAGCGGGAGCGCCGGCGCCGGGAGAAGCGCGAGAAGGAGCGCGAGCGCGATCGGGACAAGGAACGCGAGGAGCGCCGGGAGCAGCAGGGCTCGACGTCTAAAAGTCGTTCGTCAGCCGGCGGCGGCGGCGGCGGTGGCAGTTCAGCGCCGGCGGAGAAGTCGGCGGTTGAAACAGACGAGGAGGCGGCTGAGCGACGCCGGATGGAGAAGATGATGAACAAGGAGCAGTCATATCAGCAGGAGCTGAAGCACTGGACTCAGCGGGAAAAGAAGAAGGTATTAATGCAGCTTATTAATACACCTGGGTTGCCTATTAGAAATTATGGATATATAGTCAACTCCTATACTAAGGATTTCGTTGTCTTTAGGGGCATAAATCCATCTACTAGCTGCAAGAATCTTGATCCCCAATATATAGAAATCCAAACAACAACAACAAAAACAAAATACGCGGCCCTGCAAGAAAAGGTCACAGTTAGAGCAGGGCGCGTCAGATGGCGCGCCGCAGAGCCTGCGAGCGAACAAAGTCAGCTCCGTTGGCAGTGTCGGGCGCCCCAGCGTCGCACAGCAGGCAGTCCACGTATCGACGGGTTCGGGCCTGACCCCGCCTGAACGGGCCCTGCAAGGTGAGCAGCAGGACGTCCTGAACAGGTTGGGGGCAGTAGCCCTCGGCCCGGATCACGTGGCCCGCCAGTTGGAGTCGCCGTCGGCGCAGGATGGTGGACGGGCGCTGCAGCTTGGCCCGATCGTACAGGGCCTCGGTCCCGACGCTTTTGTCTGCTCGAAAGGCCGCACGGAGCAGCCCTGGGTGCGCCGAGTCCAGCTGCCGCTCTAGCGTAGCCGTCAGCGTCTCGGCGTTGTAGAGCAGGACGGTTTCGACCACCGCCTGCCACAGCCGAGCCCTCTGGCGGTCGGGCAGCGCTTCGGACTGGAGGACGGCTCGGATCGAACGAAAGGCCGCCCAGGCAAGTCCTCTGCGCCGTCGGAAGTCCTCTTCCACGTGTGGCACCAGACCGCCGAGGTAGGTGAACCGCTGGCAGAGTGCGAGCCTGGTCGTCTGCCCGTCTGCGCCGCGGCACGTCAGGTCTGCTGGGATGTCGGCCGGCACAGTCAGCACCTCGGTTTTCAGCGTGTTGACAACCAGTCCGACGCTCGATGCCACCTTGACCAACCTGTCGATCTGGCGCTGGGCGCCTTCAACGGACGAGGACAGGAGGACGAGGTCGTCGGCGTAGCCAAGCACGCTTAGGCGCTTTTCACCGTGGCGGCGACCGATGCGTCTGCGCCGCAGGAAGCCGTCATTAGCCGAGGGGAGTGCGGTCCGAAGCACCCAGTCCAGCAGCAGCACGAAGAGGAACGGCGCCAGCGTGTCGCCCTGCAGAACTCCTGATGAAGTGTCGAACAGGTCAGACAGGCCGTCCGTCGTCACCACAGCAGCTCGAGTATCGCGATACAGCGACATGATAGCGTCGATTAGCTGCTGCGGGACCCGGTAGGCTCAAAGGACGAAGGGGAGCGCGGCTCTCAACACCGAGTCAAACGCCTTTAATGATGTAAATAATATCAGTAAACACAGACAGACTTTTATTGGAATTGAACACACAAACCAGATGAGAAAGCGCAGGGCCCAAATTCATACATTTATAAGACATTGCCTACATTAGAGGGGTGGGGTTGCATTCACGATAAGAGACGGGTGAATAATTGAAGAGCACGAGAGCGCGAG
This sequence comes from Macrostomum lignano, assembly GCA_002269645.1. Lineage (NCBI taxonomy): Eukaryota > Metazoa > Platyhelminthes > Macrostomidae > Macrostomum > Macrostomum lignano. Next base: position 220,828 of record NIVC01000206.1, on the reverse strand, counting down.
AAGGGTAGAAAATGATAACGAAAACAAATAAGCGTGCAATGGGGAGTGGGTACAAGACGCGACCAGAAGGCAGAGAAGGCAGAGATTGAGATAAGCACAGAGAGGCAGCCAATCAAAATTAAGACATACAAACATAAGCGAGAAGGTGGAACAAATGAAGAAAGTCGCTACAAATGATCAGCGTAGACTGGCGGATGCGTGCCTCCTCGATGACACGGCGGAGTGCAAGGATCTGTGTCACTGTACCGCGTTGCGGCCGGAATCCGTTCTGCTCGTACCGCAGGATATAGAAATCCCATCTACTAGCTGCAACAATCTTGATCCCCAATATATAGAAATCCCCATCTACTAGCTGCAACAATCTTGATCCCCAATATATAGAAATCCCCATCTACTAGCTGCAACAATCTTGATCCCCAATATATAGAAATCCCCATCTACTAGCTGCAACAATCTTGATCCCCAATATATAGAAATCCCCATCTACTAGCTGCAACAATCTTGATCCCCAATATATAGAAATCCCCATCTACTAGCTGCAACAATCTTGATCCCCAATATATAGAAATCCCCATCTACTAGCTGCAACAATCTTGATCCCCAATATATAGAAATCCCCATCTACTAGCTGCAACAATCTTGATCCCCAATATATAGAAATCCCCATCTACTAGCTGCAGCAATCTTGATCCCCAATATATAGAAATCCCCATCTACTAGCTGCAACAATCTTGATCCCCAATATATAGAAATCCCCATCTACTAGCTGCAACAATCTTGATCCCCAATATATAGAAATCCCCATCTACTAGCTGCAACAATCTTGATCCCCAATATATAGAAATCCCCATCTACTAGCTGCAACAATCTTGATCCCCAATATATAGAAATCCCCATCTACTAGCTGCAACAATCTTGATCCCCAATATATAGAAATCCCCATCTACTAGCTGCAACAATCTTGATCCCCAATATATAGAAATCCCCATCTACTAGCTGCAGCAATCTTGATCCCCAATATATAGAAATCCCCATCTACTAGCTGCAACAATCTTGATCCCCAATATATAGAAATCCCCATCTACTAGCTGCAACAATCTTGATCCCCAAATGTATAGAAATCCCCATCTACTAGCTGCAACAATCTTGATCCCCAATATATAGAAATCCCCATCTACTAGCTGCAACAATCTTGATCCCCAAATGTATAGAAATCCCCATCTAGTATCTTGATCCCCAGTAAAGGATTCCCATAGGAAAAAAGTACACGTGCTACTTCTTTTGTAAAAAAACAACCATCGCAGGCCCGCGACGCCGAGCGAGAGCGTGAACGCGAACTGCGCCGACGCGACAAAGAGGCCCACGAGGCCAGGGAGATGCGCAATTTCCTAGCCGAATACGACGACGAATTGGACGACGCGAAATTCTATCGCGGCGACGCGTTCCGTAGGCGACTACGCGAGCGCGATCGGGAACGCGAGCAGGACGAGCGGGACAGGGCGCGGGAGCGGGACGAAGTCGACGAGGCCCGGCGTAGACTACTGGCCGAAGGTCGCGAACAGGCCGACGTTGAAGCGATCTGCGCCGAGCTTGACGAAGCTCGAGATGCTCATTTGCGTCGGTACCTCACGTCGTCAACGCCTGCTAATGCTACTAGTAGTAGTAATCAACCAGCTCCGTCAGATGAAGATAAGAAACCAAAAATTGTTGACGCTGTTGATTCTGCCGAAGTTAAATCGACAATTGCTGGTAGCGTCTCTGTCAACGGCAATGGCGACGGCGATAAGTTTAGGTTTGTTTGTTTATTTAGTTTGTTTACTTCATTGTTTACTAGTGTAATCGTGTTTGACTACTAGTAGTAGGTGGTGGAAGAGAAGTAGCATATCTAATAGAAATTGCATGTGATTGTAGAGTGGTATATCTTTTTAAATCCGCACTATTGCACAGAGATTTGAAGACTGAAATTACTTACACAAAATGGTTATTTAGCAGTAAACTACTGCAAGTAGCGTAAATTGCTTTTCCCGCTGTTTTTGTGTGGTTTTGTAAAGTAAATTAATTTCTACGCTTTATTTCCATAGATCCGATGAGCGCAACAATGACCACGATCATACTAGTGATGGTCATCGCGATCATCGGACTGACTATGATGACGATGACGATGACCATCACGATCACGGCGATATGATGATGTGCGAGGAGAACGATACCGCTGAACAGCCGACTCAGCCAGCGCCGCCTCCCCAGCCTCAACAGGGCCGCTCAGCCTCCTCGCAAGCTTCATCTTCTCAGGCAGCCCCAGCATCGGCGGTGTTTGCTAACGAAGAAGAAAAGAAAGCGTTAATTAAACGCCTAATAGACGGCATACCCACCGCCAAGGATGAGCTGTTTGCCTACAATCTGGATTGGAGCATAGTGGACTCAACTCTAATGCAGAATCGCGTTAAACCGTGGATTAATAAAAAAATTATCGAATACCTTGGCGAAGAGGAGGCCCAACTAACCGAGTTTGTGTGCGCCAAAGTGATTGACAAGACTAAGCCTGAGGACATTCTGAACGAGATCATGCTAGTGCTTGACGATGAGGCCGAAGTGTTCGTTGTTAAACTGTGGCGTTTGCTAATCTACGAGACCGAGGCTAAGAAGGCCGGCTTGGTCAAGTAGATCCACTGTCGTCTGTGTCAGTTTTACTAGCTTAATAATATTGTATGTTAATATAATGCATCAAATATAGACTTACTTGGCCCCCGTTGAGTTATTTGCATTTTTGTCACATTCATTCATTCAAAATATGTTACTGTTAGGATGGGTCTCCCCTCAAGACCAGCAAGTCTACATTATATCATATATTAACTGGTGTGTACAGCCTAATTACATTAAATATTACTTGGGGGCGTTTATATTCTGCTTATTTGGCATTTTATAATGCTGTCTGACCCTTGCTTCTTATGTTTTCTTGTTGTTAATTGACATTAGTTCTACTCACGAATACGAAATGTTACAGGCTAATTGTGCCATCAACAACTACTTGGGCATTACTTCTCTGTCATTTTCCTTTTGTTTGCTTTCTCTGCTATGCTGATGTTCTTTTCTGGCCGTGAATTTTGCTAGCCTGCGTCCGGTTTATTTGAGTAAAATAAATCTTTATGAAGGTTTTTTCATTTTTCTGGCAGCTTTTCCATACGGAGCTGTGGAATCTTGTTGAGCTGCAATCATTAATTACCTTATCTATTTGTTGTGGGATCATTCTCTCACACAAGCTTAACCTATGCACTGTGCTCCAAATGTACGCAGTGTGTTGACTTTCTTACCCTCTGTGCTCTGTTCTTACCTTCTGTCCCGCCAATGTACACTCTTCCTTGTCTTACCCCTGTTCCGGCAACGTACACTCTTCCTTGTCTTACCCCTGTTCCGGCAATGTACACTCTTCGTTGTCTTACCCCTGTTCCGGCAATGTACACTTCCTTGTCTTACCCCTGTTCCCCCAATGTACATTCTTCCTTGTCTTACCCCTGTTCCCCCAATGTACACTCTTCCTTATCTTACCCCTGTTCCGCCAATGTACACTTCCTTGTCTTACCCCTGTTCCCCCAATGTACATTCTTCCTTGTCTTACCCCTGTTCCCCCAATGTACACTCTTCCTTATCTTACCCCTGTTCCGCCAATGTACACTCTCCCTTGGCTGCCTTCTGTCCCCCAGTGTACACTCTCCCTTGGCTTGCCTCCCCCCCCCAATGTACGCTACCTTCGCTTACTCTGGCCCGCCATTGTACACTCTTCCTTCTTCCTTTGTCTCCCGCGCAATTAAATGCATACTCCTGAGTTCTCAGTTTCACAAACTTCGAGTCAATTTAAAGCAACTGTTTAATGTCGGTTAGTTTGTCAACCAGATCCAATACCGGCTAAAACTATTTCAGCTAAACAGAGCGAAAACAGCTCGCAAACGATGGGCATTCTAGACGCACTATTCAAGCAGGGCGTTGGCAGCTATCACCGCAACTACGATCCGCGAGTGCACGGATTCTACTCTCCGGACCGGAACTACGGGTGCACCGATACCAGACTACTGGAGACTAAGGTGAAAGATCTGCCAGCCTGGCTAGGCCGCAGGAACTACAATCCTATAGCCATTTGTCAAGCCATCGGTCGGGCCTATTGGCGCTATAATCTTCGGTGGATTAGCCCGAAGAATATTGGCGCCCCGCTGCTTGCTCAGGCCTGCTTCTTCCCGATGTTCATCTGGTATGTTGTCAAATATGACGAGCACGCCGCCGAGGCGCACAGCAAGTATCACTGAGCAAAACTGTAGACAGACTCCTGATATGCAACAGTACAGGCTTAATGCCTACAAATTTAGTTGCTTTAGTTATATTTAGTCCTTAAAAATTAGAATCACCTCTCTACTACTTAGGCGTTGGCTAATTTTCCATTATTAACCAACTAATAACCAGCAACCTACTATATGCTATCTTCAAGATCTTATCAACATACTTAAATTATTATTCTACCACAAATGTTTAAAATAAACAAACTAAACACTGTCTGAACATCTTCAGATTTTAAATTTCCTAATAATATTATTAAATTGTCAGTTTAAATTTAGAGCGAAAACAACAGTAACTATGACTTATGCCTTTTCGTGTTTTTATTTCCCGCCAAAAAATTCGGTTGATTCTTCGGTTGATTCCAGCTGGAATCAGCAGTAATTTCGAATGATTCCACAGAATGGAAACAGCCGTAGTTGAGAATCAACTGAACCAACATATTTCAGATGATTCTAGGTAAAGAATCAGCCAAATTTAATGGAAGGAATCTGCCAAGTTAGGAATCAGCTTAATAGGACGATTCCACTTAAGGAATCAGCTAAATGTAGCTAAAGAAATCAACCCACCTTTAGGAAGGAAACTGTCAATACAGGGAATCAGCGCAGTCAGATGTTTCTAGGACAAGAATCACTCTGGGAATCAATTCAACCGCTGTTCTACTTTTGTCGTGCATAGTGATAGAATCGTGAGATTTACTCATTTCAATTGGGAAAAAATGGTAGATTGATATTAAATTTCACACGGGGACCCTGTGGGATTGTTGTGAATTGTTATTGTGTTGTTGTCAAATACATTGTTTTTTATGATGACGATGATGGTGCTTGGTGGTTTTGTCAACCACGTTTTTGCTTATTGACTGAAATTGTGCTGTCTCATGTGCTTCCGCTGAAAAGTGGTCTTATTTTTCTTGATACATGTACAAGAAACTACTTGTAAAAGTAGCTGCACAGTAAATTATTTGGGTCTCAAAGTGGTTGATCTGCTAGGGTTGGGGATGCATCCGACACTGCTAAAGGACATTAGTCAGTCCTGTGATCAACCCGGAGTACTCTGTAGTACTACGTAGTAAGAATCGTCCGACTGAGCTGAGGAATCAACCAGGAGTCGCGGGAATCAACTGAAAAATTGAGGTGATTCCTTCACTGGAATCAACTGAGGAATCAACCAGGAGTCGCGGAATCAGCTGCAGAAGAAGACAATGTTTGGCTGTTTCTTTGGCTGATTCCGCACAATTAAATGTCACGGGCTGTTTCCTCGGTTGATTCCTGTACACACTGCGGATATAGGGCACAAATACGGTTGATTCCGGTTGAAATGTGCAGAGAAGAAACAGCCGAATTTTTTACAGGGTTAGTTTAAGTCATAGATCTTATATTCCCTAGATAGGCCCATGGAGGAAAGAATAGAATGGAGTGCTAATCTGAGCAAGTTATTTTTATCTCGCTCGATTTTTGCTTTTAACATCCCTTTCGCCCCCGTTCCTTCCTATTGGCTGAAAGCATATTTTGATGCGAGCTCGAACTATGCTGGGACAGACCTTTCAGAGGGGAACGAAGACGAAAAAGACTTTGTCTATGGCAGTCACGAGCCAATAGGATAGAACGAGGGAGGAAGGGATGCTAAAAGTTAAGATCAAGCGAGACAAAAATAACTGGCTCAGATTAGCAGCACTCCATTCTATTCTTTCCTCCATGGATAGGCCACTTTGGATGGCGTTAATGGAGAAGGTGCAACCGCTGTTTTTCATCACTTGTGCGAAAAAGCCGACACCGGTTTCTTCTAAATTTGAGTTCAGTAGCTTAGGGACATCGACGCTATTTTTTGAGAATTTAATAGAACTTCTCATAAATTGAATAAAAAGCTACTTAATCAAACTAAGAATGATGCATGCACTTTAGAGACTACTGACGAAATTGAGTTCAGTAAGTTGATTTTCGCGCTATCGCGAGTTAAAAAAAAAGTTTTTTACACTAACTTCTATGGCCATCCCAACTGGAAAAGTTACGCAAAATTTACGTTAAAATTACGTTAAATATCAACAAAACTTTGGTAGAATATACGTAGATATTTTACGTAGATTTCACGTTGAAAGTGTCGCGTGAAAATGCTTTAAATCTACGTATCTGATTTTACGAATAATGTACGTATTATCTACGCAGGAGATTAACGTCCTAAAACAGCTTAATTAGCTCGTATAGTACGATAATCGTCAGGTTCTAATTAGATTTTAAGCCACAAACCATTGGTGCATATTTTTCTCACCACTTAACTTCTTCGGGCAAGCAATTTACAGTTTAATTTTTCTTAAATAGTAATTAAGTAATGGAACACAGAACGCTAAGATTAAAATATACTCTTAATTATATGTTTCTTCACTACATTTGACTGAATTATTTTTTACCGTTCTGTTTCAAGTCGCACCCATAGTATGTTTTATTATTGGCATTATGAAATATATATATAACACCCAAGTATACAAAACTATAGAACATGAAAAAGTAAAGACTGCAATGTTTGCACCTAATTTCAGCATGCAAAAAAGATTACTTAATTAAAAAATAGGAGCGAAAATAAATATTGAGAAAAGACACAAGAAAAAGTTAAAGGCTGAATTCAAATTTGCAAGATTCAAGGCAGGAAGAGAAACGGCACGCTTTTAGAGCAGGTGGCATCTGCAAGAATTAAGGTAGGAAGAGAAACGGAAGAGGCAAAAGTAACATTACGGGCTCGGCACGAGGATTCTATTTAGAAAATTGCCTTTCTACTCATATCTTGAATATATTTGTAACTGTTGTAGATTAGCTACCATTAGTAGTGGATTAGTCTAAAAAGCAAGTCAAATCTCAAAGGCAAAGGAGCAATCAATTATTCCTAAAGTGCTCGTGAAAATTATTTTCCTAGATTGAAGATTTCTAGCATTGTAGTTTATTTCCCCAAATAAATTTTTTAATGGGTAGAACTAATTTAGGAGTAGCTCTAGGTCTAGGTAATTGAGTTGGGTAGGGTAGGTAATAGGTGGAAAGTGACCTATCTTACGCTATTTTGTGATTTGGAGATGTTTTTTATACTTTTAAGTAAATAAGTAACTACTAACTGCATGGATTGATTGTATACCACTGATTTCTTCACCATGTGTAGTTACTTCTGCATATAAGACTAAAATGCAACTGACTGAAATAATTCCGTCGCGGATTGTGGATCTCTATAACTACTAGCTTTCAAGTTTCAACAAACAAATAAGAACTAGTGCAAGGGAGCCAGCTAGGTCGCCTTAAGGCGGGCAGGCGCCTGACGGAGCCAGTCGGCAATGGCTGTTTTAACTATATTTGATTCGCACTTGCCCGACTTGCTACCCTGGGCTACCAGTCGCCTAACCAAGGAAATTGTGTTAGCAAAATCCTTGAAGGCAGCCTTTCCACCTCTTTTGCCTTCGTAATTAAAAGACGCAGCCAATTGCGTAGTGATAAACTTTGGCATTAACATAAAAACGGCTTTGCGCTGAGAATCAGAAACCATGCAGCCGATATAGGAGGCCAGCATGGTTGATTGTTTAGGAATCCTTAAGTACTGTTCCAGCTGATCCAATTCGTCCTTTGTGCTTACTGGCAGCACAAAGGGCAAATTTAGCTTTGCAAGCTGGGGCATTTGACGACTAGCCGCCAGTTGTTTTAGCAGCTGGTTATTTTCCTTCGCTAAAGAAAATGTGGAGCAAACTAAACGCATTAAAGTCGTCTCGTCATCTCCCGTGTAACGAAAGTTTTCCTCTGCGCAAAATTGCGACAAAAAACTTGTACCCAATGGAGCAGCATTATCCGCCCGTCGCGATGGGCTTGGAGTCAAATGACTGTCCAGTGGGCCTGGTCCAATGGTGTCGTCATCATCACTGGTGTATTCAAGCGAGCAGCCAGCTGCCGATTGTACCGGTGTAGCAGGACTGAATGGATGAGGTTAAAGAGAATGACAATTAAGCTTTCAAAAGCGAATATTTTAGTGGTTTGGATTATACATTGAAATCACCCAGACCCGCACTTACACCGACCGACCAGAGAAATTCATGCTAGCGGCTGTTTCTTGTCGTTGAACCGAGCTGCAGGCGCTTGCAGACCGTCCAGCTGCTGAGTGATTTGAGCTAGCGACGCTAGCACTAGCAGCAGATGATTGCTTCTGTCGTTGAACAGAGTTGTAGGCGCTTGCAGACCGTCCAGCTGCTGAGTGATTTGAGCTAGCGACGCTAGCACTAGCAGCAGATGCTTGCTTCTGTCGTTGAACCGAGTTGCAGGCGCTTGCAGACCGTCCAGCTGCTGAGTGATTTGAGCTAGCGACGCTAGCACTAGCAGCAGATGATTGCTTCTGTCGTTGAACAGAGTTGTAGGCGCTTGCAGACCGTCCAGCTGCTGAGTGATTTGAGCTAGCGACGCTAGCACTAGCAGCAGATGCTTGCTTCTGTCGTTGAACCGAGTTGCAGGCGCTTGCAGACTGTCCAACTGCTGAGTGATTTGAGCTAGCGAAGCTAGCAGCAGATGCTTGCTTCTGTCGTTGAACCGAGTTGTAGGCGCTTGCAGACTGTCCAGCTGTTGATGGATTTGAGCTAGCGACGCTAGCAGCAGACGTCTCGTCATCTTGTCGATGCGAACTGGCACTGGCAGAACAACCATGGAGCGAAAATAGCGAGCCAATATCACCAACGTCCTCTTGCTGCAGCATATCAGTTTCGGATTCAGTCTCCGAATCGGATTTAGACTTCGACGACTCGTCATCACTTGATACATATTTATTCTTCTTACGCTTTTTCTGTGTTGGTTCCATATCGATAAGTCGATGAACTGGTTTTCTTTGCCTAGGTGCTTCTGAGTCAGTAGTCTCCAGACCAGGTGTATCCTCGCCCGCAGCAGCAGCAGCTTCTAGCTTCTTTAGCTTTTCGCGTGCTTTTCGTTCAGTTGATGCCATACCTAAGACTCTAATAGAGCATGAACGCCATAGTGGCTCAAGTGTAGCTGTAGGCTTTTCCATTTTTGAACGTAAAGAGGCGACTCGACTAGTTGATTGCGAAGTGGGGTAGGCAACACTGTCCGAAGCTAATAGCCAAATCGATGGTACATAATCAACTGACTTGTCCTCCAGAAACTCGACTATTGTGAAAGCCTGGTTGCTCGAATGCATCTGAAAGTGGTGTAATAAGAGTAACAATCTTTTTACTTGGGATTGGAATGATTATCGAAATCAGAGAAATCTTCAAGTATTTCAAGTATAATTATATTTCAAATGAATTAATAATATATCTTGAAAAACATTTACCTAGTTAAGCTTGTAATCCTAGCTGTTCCAGCTAAATCATTGGAACAATGAGCACTGACTCCTCGTCATAATCCTCACCAAGAGGCATAGCAAAAAGCTTTGTAACTGGATCTGTAAGCTCAAACATTACAAAAGTATCTGAGAGCTTTGAGGCAATGAAAATTCCAAGTGACTTGCTATTGCATGGAAAATTAAAATAGTCTTCTTTTTGTTTGAAGCATCTTGCAATGACATAGATGGATGAACAATCAGCTCGAGTAAAAATCTTTGATAGCTTAGTAGCTACACCATTAAAACTAAAATAACTGTCTCTCTGATGTTTGACAGATAGTTGCAGTCCTTGAAATTTAGCTTGGGCAAAAAAAATTGGTTGGAAATCAATTTGCTGTGCAATGTTTCTTGGAAGGCAGTCACTCACTTTTTTAAAAAATTCAATGTTTTTCTGTTGAGAGCCTTGCAGATTTACAGTTGTAACTTGTGTTACTTCTCTAATTCGGTTTACAAGCTGCATGAATGGCAAGTTACCACTTCTAACACGCCGCCTCAAGAAGCCAAGAGCATTTTCAAACCGAAAAGCACTAAAAGAGTCAAGACAACCATATAACTCACAATCATCTGGAAGATGCAGCAGTGCATGCAAATTATAAACTAAGAAGATTCTAGAATAACTTTGCTTGCAACTTCGTAAATAAACTCTAATAAGACGAGCAACCATGTTCTTCCTATGCCCTTCAATACTACTAGAGCACATAATTCGAGCAATAATGAAAAGTAGACAGAAGTTCCGAAAAATTTGACGTGGAATCCAGTTATTCTTTAATGCACATATTCCAGTGTACAACAAGAAAGTACGAAACTCAGTTGCTTTCCATAATTTATACTGGGCAAGAGGTCTAGTCTTTCTGTTGAACTCAGAAGGCATAAATGTCCGTATTAACTCTAGCCTCTCTGAGATTGCTACTCGAGCCCTACTAGTCAGTCTAGAAATTCCAAGTGGACCACAATGCCAAAAAGAAATCATGCGCTTAACTACTCCAAGGCAAAGTAAATGCATGAAGTCATAGGGAAGCTGAGATATCATGTTGAATGTTGCAAGAGCCAATAGTGGAGATGTTCCTGAATGATGATGATGATCAATCTTTGAACGAAAAGACTGGTTACTTCTAAGTGGCACTACAGAAAAGTCATCAAACACAATTCGACCTTCAACTCTTTGTCCACGGATAACGCAACGATCATAGGAATAAAAAGCAGTATGTCCTTTAATACACTTGATAAGTGCTCGAGCAGGTGTATCAGCCAGAATATACTTCAAATTTAAACGTGTTTGACTTGGGTCTGACATAAGCTCATTGATTTCATTAATTAAAGGTGACATCAATTCTGAAGCTGTTGGTTTTACATGTCCTTGATAGATAGCAATGACAAAAGGTGTTTCATTAGATCCTAATAGTCCTAAGACTGCCCAGCAAGATGAAGTTGAAGACTTAGCAAGTGAGAAACCATCAACAAAAACAACCAAATCAGCCTGATTACAGAAGGAAAAGTCCTTATTGTTAAGAAAACACCTCAGACCAAAGTATGCTATTTGGCCAGTTGAAATAGCCTGGATAATTGGCTGAGGAAGATTTGCTTTCAAAAGTGTTTTACCACACTTGGGTAAAGTAGGATATTTCTCTTGTAGCCGTGGTAGTAGTACATCTAGACTATAGATAGGAATGTTGAATTTGATTACCCATTGTTTAATAAATTGATTTATGCTATCATCAGGAATACTATTTTCACTAGTAGAGCTTGCTTCTGGCCAAACATCAATAGATGTACTGCTTGCAATTGAACTTTGATCTATCTGATCTATAATTTCAGAACTGTTAGATCTAGATTGAAGATTTGGTCCATCAGTTGAACAAGCCTCTAAGAACAAAGATGCCTCTAATTCAGTTGATGCTGATTCCAAACAATTAGAATTAGACCTTGCTGTTCTTACTTGATATTTGCTATGAATAATCTTTTTCATAAGTTTTTTAACATTTCGTTCATGTTTTTTTTTGGTTATTAGGAACCATAGATGTGATATTACTGAAAGAAAGAAAAATTGTAAAATAAATTAATAGGGTAAAAATAAATATCAAAATTTAAAATATTCATAATTAAAGTTAAAATTATATTTCTCAGTACCACAGAATAACTATGGCAGATTAATGTGTTAGAGGATGCTCTAGTGCAATATGCAGCAATAGGTATTATTTACATATAAGACTTTTTTATTACTTTAGTTTAGTTATAATATAAGAATAATCAGCAAGGCTATCTAGTCTTTGCCAATAAAGCAAAACTATAAGATATATTTATTTTAAACTTTATTTAAAAATTTTGTTTATTTAGCCTATTAACAATGGTAGAATGGTAAATTTAATGATCTGGTTCATTATAAATTAGCAATAAATGTCAATTAGCAATAAATTAGCAATAAATGTCGAACCTAGCAATAAATATCATTATAAAAAAGGAAAATATTTTGCTACCTACCAGTCTACCACCCACAACCAAATCTTGGCAAAAGCATAAAAAGTTATTATACTATAGTTAGCAACTAGCAAAAATAAAATATATAAGTACAATACAATTGACCAACAATTCTAGTTATTAGCTAAGCTAGTAGTCTGGTGAAACAATAGGTCAACAGCTACATATAGGCCAATAGACCTACTCAATAGCTAAATATTGACATTGTCAATGTCTAAGATGTCAGCATTTCAAGTAAAATTTGTAGGCCTGTGTAAATAGAAGGATAAGAAGGATGAGATGTAAGTAACCATCTGTTCTAGAACTTAATGCAATACAACAGATCTGCAGATTCCAGTTTAAATTATTGGGGCCAAACGGTTTCACAATGTGTTTATGAGTATGACTAGCAATCAAAATCAGCCAGAGACAGTGAGACTTTTAACTGCATGTAATAGTCGTGAAATCAAACAACAGCGACAAGAAATCTTATCACCATTATTCACTGTAACTATTAGAGTAATTCGCAATTGGAGTTACGTTTACATGTGTTAATTAATCCACCTCTCACTAACTAAACACTTCCATGTTTAGTCCAGTCCATGCATGTTTCCGGCCTGGGCGCGAACGCGAATGGAAGAGTAAATCAGTTTGAAATTTAGATTTTAAAACAACACGTTAAAACAAATATAACTCTAATTTTTTTTGTATGCTCAGGAAAAAAATTGTGAATTATCCCATTAAAAGAAACACTTAATCTAATTTAATAAAACACTAATTGCATAAGGCAAATCATTGACCACAATCGTTATTGCTGCCTTTACGCTTCTGCTCAAAGAGAAGACCTTCGCGAAAGTATATGATGAACCTGTTCAAATATGCAGACAATATTCAAAAATAAAATACTGTGGAGCAAATTTTAGTTAAAAGTTGTTTGTTATATATATCCATGGAACACGAAAATTATACGTAATACCCACGAACAACATTCACGTAAAATTTACGTTAAAAAAATCTACGTATATTTACGTAGATAAACCAAGCTTTCCAATTGGGATATGAGTGGTTAATGAGTGGCCTATCTTGTGTTTATATGATCTTTGGTTTAAGTTAACTTCTTGAGTTTAATCCGCACAGGCTGCGGTCATTTCTCGATATTTCGAGGTTATGAAGCTTCGACGTTGTGAAATCTGGGATTTATGGAAGCCCCCCCCAGGCACTGTGAAATGTATACATGCCTAACAACAAATAAATAAAGTTGTAGGGAGCGGACCCCTACACTCCGCTCATTCATTCATTCATTCATTAATAAGTCTGGGCAAACGAAGGCCCTGCGCCTCAGCCCTGGGGGGGGGGGCTCTTACGCAATTGATGTATTTTTTTTTCTTATTAGTACGATATATAGTATTTTAAGGTTCGTGTTTGGAAGAGTAAAAATAAAACAAATTTAATTAATACAGTAGTAAAACTAAATACAAAGAAACTATGCAAAAAAAACTTAAAACAAATGAAAGAGTGTTCCTGCTCCCTGCTGCCGCCTGCGTAAGTATGGTATGCCTGTGTGTATGACTGTGTGGGCCTGAGATCTAAGAAGAGTTGACCACTGGCTTTTCGGGGCGGAAATTTTAATGTATTGCTGGGTGCACACGTATGCTCGTATCAGTAGTATTTGCGTGAGATGGTTTTTTCAAGCCCAAAGCTTTAATTCTTTAAGCTTACCGAATACATCGGTGAGAGGTTTGAGCGATTTGGTACTATGGCTAGCTTCATGCATAGTGTACACAATTGTACATTAATTGAAAACGCGAAGAAACTCAAGATCCGTATTACTAGAATTTATCATTTTGTAGCCTTATCTTCGTCATTTTAGGTCTTCAAACCAAAGCTTTGCAACGGAAGAAAATAACAATTTAATTTTCTCACCGCCTGTCATATTGTCTCTCACAGTCACTGAAAAGGCAATATGCGAGAGCGTACTCAGAGCAACAAATCCAAGCCGAACTTACGGAGCATCTCTACCTGTTCTAATTCTTTATTTCTCTTCTCTCATCTATTTTTAGCAACTGCAACCGAAACTTAAACATTTGCACAGGAGTGTGAGATTAGGGTGTACGTTTGGATAGTTCAGTTTGGATTGAGAGTACGTGTATATAGTAGTAATTAGTAGTAGCAGGGTTTCTAAAAAACGAAACGAAATACAAGCTGCTTTAGCTGCGACTTCTCCACCGCAGTTCCCCGGAAGCTTCCAGTTATCAATCATGGGTCAATTGTTCAGCAGACAGCGGCGTCGCGATACAAAAAGTCGATCGTCTGAAACCGACTACGTAGACGCTCGAGACTTCGGCAACAATGCCCGGGCCGACAATCGGAGCATGTCGAACTCCGGCGCCGTAGTCAACGCTAGCACAGGCGGCCGCGGTGCCGAGTGTGAGAAAGTTTTTATGCAAGCCATCCAAACTTTTGAGGCTAATTGCGCCGGTGATCTGTCCTTTTGCGCTGGCGATATTGTCGAGGTGCTCGACATGAAGCCGGGAGAGAACTGGTGTCAGGTCCGACACTACGACAGTGGGGACACCGGTTACGTGCCCAAGCACCTGTTGAAGACTGCCGATAAACGTCAGGTGAATTATTGTGTTCGAAAAAAGAAAATCTAGTGAGATAGCTATTTTTTTATTACACCTGCCCCAATTGGGCCAGATGTGCAACCGACAGCTCAGCCGCAGCTATTGCGCGGCCCATCTGAAGGCTGCGTACGGCTGTTCAGTCCAAGGACTGGGGGGTCGCCACACACAGCCTCTGCTTACCCCAGCTAATGCTGGCACCCATTTTACAGCTGGGTTGAACTGAAGCAATGCAGAGTTAAGTGCCTTGCTCAAGGACACAAATTGTTCCAGTGGGATCGGGAATCGAACCCCCGATCTTCAAGTCGTGAGTCCGACGCTCTAACCACTAGGCTACAACCCCCGGTTGTAGTTTTTGTTATATTAAGTTTTTGACGGTGTGAAATTTCGACCTTGTGAAGAAAGTCGCTTTCGCAGTTGTGAAAGAGTTTGTGAATCATCCCCGTTTTCTCTAGCCAAAAAAGATTTTAGAAGCCAATCATTAAAAATCGCTTTCTTCATCCACAGGCTGCTTCTCTCGACTGCTGGTTTGAAATCGACCGATTAGAATCCGAGCGGCTACTTCGAATGCCCGGCTTAGAGAACGGCACTTACCTGCTGAGACCTCATTATAGCCGACAAGCTGATCAGCTGTTGCAGCCCCACCTGCCCAGCTATTCTCTTAGCGTCCGCTGTGACACCTTCGACTCTAACGGAACTAGAGGCTTTGTTATCCGTCATTATCGAATACTGCCGATGGAGAACGGCGCGGGGTTCTATGTGAGTCCGCAGCGAACTTTTGCGACTCTGCCCGATCTGCTGGCTCACTATCAGCAGGATTCTGACGACCGCCAGATGGTACTGGCTCGACCCTGTCCGCGCAAATACATCCCGCCACCGAACTTCCGCGACTTTGAGATCAACAGAGCTCATATCGAAATAAGCGAACTGATTGGCAGTGGAAGCTTTGGCACGGTAAGAGTACCAGTAGGAGATGATAGAATCGCAGTGGAGAGGATAGAGCCCCAGTAGGAGACGACAGAATTCCAGCAAGTGATGGTAAGAATCCCAATAAGAGATGATAGAATCCCAATAAGAGATTATAGAACCCCAGTAAGAGATGATAGAATCCCAGCAAGAGATGATAGAATCCCAATAAGAGATGATAGAATCCCAGTAAGAGATTATAGAATCTGAGCAAGAGATGATAGAATCCCAATAAGAGATGATAGAATCCCAGTAAGAGATGATAGAATCCCAGAAAGAGATGATAGAATCCCAGTAAGAGATGATAGAATCTGAGCAAGAGATGATAGAATCCCAATAAGAGATGATAGAATTCTAATAAGAGATGATAGAATCCCAATAAGAGATGATAGAGTCCCAGCAAGAGATGATAGAATCTCAGTAAGAGATGATTGAATCCCAGAAAGAGATGATAAAGTCTCAGCAAGAGATGATAGAGTCCCAGTAGGCGAGGATGAGAGATTATTAAAATTTTTTTTGAACCATCAATGAAAGTGCTGCTCCCACCTCGCCCTCAGGTGCATCTCGCCAAGTTCGGCCCCTGCTTGCAAGTCGCTGTCAAAAAGATGGCCGCCGAGTCGACTACCGCCACTGATGATTTTATCAAAGAGGCCAAAATAATGCACAGCTTGAGCCACCCGAAAATTGTGCAACTAATTGGAGTTTGCACGAGAGAAGAGCCCTACTACATTGTAACCGAGTACATGCCAATGGGCTCTCTGTACCATAATTTAGTCAAAGACAGGGAAAAAAGGGCAATCAGAACTCGCGACATGATGGGCTATTTGCATCAGGTAGCGGACGGCATGAAGTACCTGGAGGAGCGCAAGTACATTCACTCCGACCTGCGCACGGCCAACATACTCATGTACAACGAGTTTCTAGTGAAAGTTGCCGATTTCGGTCTAGCAAGACTTGTAGAATCCGAGTATTATCGCAAGAACTCGGCGTTCCCTCTGCGCTGGAGTGCTCCAGAGTGCATCTCGAAGGGGCTCTTCACCATCAAATCCGATGTCTGGTCGTTTGGCATCGTCATTTTTGAAGTGTTCTCTCGGGGCGAGAAGCCCTACAAGAGCTGGCGCGTCTCTGAAGTTCAGGAGCGTGTGGCCAAGGGTGCCACAATGAACATCAAGCTCACTGATTACGGACTCGATGAAGCAACGGCCAGCAAGTGAGTAAAATTATGGATGTCTAAATGCGATACACCGTAAGAGTGGAAAACACTCGCACAATGCTATATTACATTCTCATCCTCCCTTCTTTCTGTCCAGTTCAGGCCACGGATACAAAATTAGCTAGATAGCCCACTCAGGCATATATACTTAGTAAAACAGCTTTCTACTTTCAGTTCAATAGCAAAGAAGAATGCAGAAGCTATTTTATAGAAATAAAGGCAGCTGAAATGACTTTGATAAGTTTAGAAGCCCAAGCGTGCAGGCGCGTAAACAACTTGCTAATTGGTTCAGCAATAATGTACATTAGCCAGTCCACTGAAATGTACATGGCAGATTTAGGCTGGAATTCCGAGAAAGGCAATAAAAAATCGGGTGGGCGGGGGGTAGTTTGGAAAGGCGCTGTTGGAGGCCGTTTTAGCTGAGAGGGGTAAGAGCCAATAAATGAGCCTTGACTTTAAAAATGCATTAAAATGCTTCTGTTTCACTTACTACTGAATTGAAAGTAGCTGACACGCAAATGTGCTGAGTGGCCCATCTAGTCATTCTAGTATCTGTGGTTCAGTCTTGTTCTTATCTCTCTCACCCTCGCTGCCTTCTGATTGGTTCTTCAATCGTGCCTCTTTCCTTAGTCGCGCACTCCACCCCTCCTTTTCTTACTTGCACTCAACCCCCACCCCCCCTAGTCTATGTCTTTGTCTTAACAGTAATTTAGGGCTTGGTGTACAAGAATTGGTCTCTGTCCCTCTTTCAGACTGTATGAGTTCATGTTGAACGAATGCTGGAGCAAGTCGCGAAAGTCTCGGGCCACATTTCGTCGAATCAAAGAGTTCCTTGAAGATTTTGCTATTGAAGGCGAGGCTGGTTATGTTGCTCTTTAACAATATATCGTAATGTACTATTGTAAACTTTAATATACCAATTACGTAATCTTTTAATCGGATCTGTGAATATTTTATTGGAAGTAAAAATGCAAAAAGTTTATCTGCAAACTTATAGCAGTTAACGGATTATTAAATTGACCTGTAATGTATAGCACTTTAAAGCAAGCACCACTGTAGTATAGCAGGACGTAAAACTTAAAGATCGTGTTTATTCTTAGATGTAAATTTCCTGGAAAAATACACTGTGGAGATAGGAAAAATCATTTTTCATCACAAAATCAATTATTGCATTTGATTTGTAGCAGTGAAAATTACCCTTCTTTTAATTTAACATGCACAAGGTGTTGCTGGGGTGTTGTATTTTATAGTTGTGTCGTGAAAGTTTCATTTTCATAGTGCCTTTTTATTTCAAAAGCCCAAGCCAAAATTTTAAATTACTCAAAAATTTATCCTTTTTCAATCAAGTATATTTGTTAAAATGTTGCAGTCATTGATTTTGTGGTGAACATAATATTTTTCTCTTTTCGCAGTGTACTTTTCCCCGGGAAATGGGCCTCTCAAAAAATTACACGATCTTTGATTTTACATCCTGTTTGTTACACTACAGTGGTCCTTGCTTCGAAGTATGACATTAATTGTGACCAATTAAACTTTGATAAGTTTTGCTGTGAAGCCTGGGATTGTCATATTTAAAATAGAAATTTGAAATTCCAGATTTGAATTTGTCAATTAGAATTCTTTTATTTCAAATACTTTGGATACACGTGTAGTCAAAAAAATTAACTTATGCGTATTTCGTATGCAGCATATAAATATAAAATTATTTTATGTATTTAATTTTTTTTTTACGTAAAAGCCTTGGTTAGCTGGTAGTAGCCCGTGGTTTTTGACGCCTTGAATATTTATCCAGTTCAATTCATTAATATTATAGATTTTGCGTTGTAATATTATTTACATGTATTTGATTAAAGTGATATTAGGCACGTCCTAAGCCCCCCCCCACTAATTTCTGCGCACCCTCCCTTCTTTCCCTGCGATTCCCGCGCCCCCCGTGATGACTCATTAAGATTTATTTGTGACTCATGCTTATTGCCCACTCCACTTCCCTGCGCACCAACCCCACATCCTATATACTAATCATTCATGCGTGAGACAGTTTTATGACCCCCTATCTCCCCAAGCTTTTTCCTGCCTGTTACGTAATCCACCATCGTAAATCATTTTTCTCTGCTGTATCCCACCCCAATTTCTCGTGCCCAATCGCAGCGCGGCTGGTGGGTGACGTCATCAGGGTTGTTTGGTAACAGAGGTCAAGGACAAGTCACGGCCTTCAATATCATGCATCACGCTCACGTGATCGCATGACGCGTGATCTCAGGGCGCCGGTTTTTGAACCTTCCCCGTTTCCTCGGCCCCCTTTTTACCGTTACCTTCACCCTAGCCCTGAGCGGCAGCCGGTTCCTGTGCCACCGTGCTGAGCTGTAACTTCCCTTGGCTTTAACCTACTGACACGTCTCGTCCGTGACTGCAGCCGCCTCCGTGACTATCCGAGAACCACCGTGCCAAGCAGCCCTGCCCGTCGGCCGCGTCTGTAAGGTATTTCACTCTCTCTGTTACGCTGCCCTTTGGTTATAGTCAGCCGAGGTCCCCCCATTGCCCATCATCTCCTCATTTTTCAATCTTAACTTATTAATTTCGTCTTAAAAATTAACCGAGCGGTTAGGGCCAAGTTTAGAGCCAGTAATTCAGGGCATTATAGCTATTCAATTTGTTTGCTTTTGTCTGTTTGTTTATTTACAATGACGCGTGGTATGAAGCGTGAGTAGAAAGTGCGCCTGTCCCAGAGCATGGAATAGAAGCTGAGGATCAGAGTGGAAGATCACCGAGTATGAGCCGAATTTAACCAAATAACCATAGCATTAACTAAATAAGTCCTAATTGGATGTACACCACGAGAGAGCCCTGGGACCCGTACTTCCGCATCCCTTGCTGCATGGAACCCATCGAGAAGGAAAGATATTAAAATGGCGGTATTTATTATCCACCCTTGGAATCCTGGAGCTTAGGAGGGCATTGTAGTCTAAAACCGCTCACCAGCTAAAAGATCCCCCTTTATGCAAAAGTCCTCGTTTCCAGCCCTGACTAGACTGTCCTTGTATGCCTCGCATAGTCTCTTAATCGGCCATTTCGGACATCGGACATTATGAATTATGCATGATTTATCTTAACGGAGTTCACTTTAAAAAGTAAAAACTTCATTATGTTTTATGACATGCTTAAATTTATTTCAGCTATTAAATATTAACATTTATTAATATACTCCCACAAATTTGTTTTCTCATATTTATAATCAAAGTCAGTTATAGTACTTTCTAGATATTTCAATTTTACTTATATTGCACACACATGTAGTTTGTTCACCATGTTTAACTAAAATCGATATATTTAATGTAAAAAAGTTTGTTGCATTAGACCGTTTTAGCGTATCATACTCAGAATATTTTTAGTTTGTTTTAACGTTTTAAATTTTCCGGTATTTTTACGAACTGCCATTTTTCTTCATCTAAAAATAAAACTAACGAGCGCGAAGTTCTATCAAGAACGTTATCTCAACTCACCATGGCAAATTAAGAACAACCGCCTCGGCTCATTCGGTCATGATTACCGAAAGCCCCTACAAATTTAACCTGTGGACAGTTATTATAAAGTTTTTACTTTAGCAATTGAAGAATTCCTAGCACATTTTCGTCTTCATCACGTCGATATTTTGCAGTTTGAAATTGAAAAGTTGAAATGACACATTAAGCGTTATTTATACTGCGGTATATTGACATTCTACTAACAGTAGAAATCTGGGTTTTTACTTATTTTACCTTTTTAAAGGTAAACAAATAATGATTTTCGTAATATTTCGTATAGTTGCTAGATGCCATTATGACTTAATGGTTATAGTTGCTGAGAAGATGCCATCATTGCTCAGATGGGATGCTAATATATCTTAAGCTGGAATGCTTGATATTAGGTGTACTGCTTTAATTTCTAATTTAATCATCCTAGTTGCTTTTTACAATTATTTTTATTCCTAATTTTTTTTGTGTAATAAAAGTATTATTCTGTTAAGCGAATAGTGATGTGACTAATGCCATAAATGTGGACTTTTATTTAGTAAGACAGGAATTAAGAATAAGCAAGGTTGGGTTCAGATCATACGCTACAACATTGCAGCATCTTGATACGAATAATAGGTCAAAGTGGCCTGACGCAAAGAAAGCGCGCAAACACTAAACTATGCTTGCAGTGTACACAGCCAGATGTGTGAGTGTGCTCAAGTTTTTCTTTTAATGGTCGGGAGAGCCACTCATGCTCTTTCTAGCAAAGCAGACATGCAATTTCTGGTTAGGACCAAACAGATTGCTATTAAGATAAGAGCCAAGACTGCTTGCGTTTTGTGTACTTGTACTTCATTGCTAGCTGCCCACGATGAAGGGTGGGTTTTGAAGCCAATTTAAACTGCCAACGCTGTGTTTTCCACGGCCCAATTAGATTCGCGCTCTCTCGTTGTGGTGGCTTTAAACCAGGCAAAGGAGAGACACTGAGAGAGGCGACATGAGACTGCCTAAAAGGTGGCAAAGTACAGCAGTGGGCTCTCTTTATCCCTCTACCTCATATATTCTCTCTGCCACGCCTAAGCCCCCCTAATTCTGCGCTTATATTCTCAGTCCGTCCCTCATTCTATTCAGCTAAAGTGCATCCAGCCAACCCCATTCGGCTTACCCCGCCCTGTATACTCACTCCCAGCAGTCTACTGCACTGACGAGAACGTACGCCAGCCGGCAACTCAGAACTGCTTGCCATAGGCTTTTGTAATCTCTAAAGAAACGACTGGGCAGTTAGCGATACGCTCGCGCATTGGCTTGTCCAAACATAATAGAACCAGTATAAAAACTTTGCGGCAGTTGCATTCTTACCTTATATACCTACTGATACTGTGCATGCGTCCACAGGCGCAATGGCCACTTGGTCCGCTGTGCCAGCTACCCCAGTTTAGGCGCCACTGTATGTAGATACGCTTTCCACGATAGATAGAGAGAATCAGTTTTAACTATATGAAGAAAAATTTACAGTAGATTTCAAATTTCAAAGTTTCAAATTTCAAAAGATACGTCACTACCTGAAGAGCTGCAGAATCTACAGAAATTTTCTGAACCTACCGAAGCATGGGCAAGAATGCGTCGAAATTGTCGAAGGCAAAGAAAAAAGCTGCTGAGGTTCGTCGAATATCTGAGCCGTTTCAGCAGCAACAACTTCAGCAGCAGCAGCAGCGGCAGCAGCAGCGCTCAGTTATCGGTGACGAAAGCGGCTTCTCGGACTTTCTGGTTCAGTCGTCTTCGGCCTCCTCTCTGTCTGACAGTCGTCGACGCTTGCAAATGTCGATCTCGGCACCTCAAGGTAAGTTGGGCTGGTCCGTCGCGTCACAACAACAACAACAACAGCAGCAGCAACAACAACAGCAGCCTCCATCGTCTTCAACTTCGCTAGCCTCCGCCGAGACGTCCAGCACTGAGAAGCTCCGAGCTCTGTTCTCCTTCGAAGCGCAGGTCGAAGGTGATTTGTCATTTCGCAAAGGTGACATTCTGCAACTGTTGGACGCGACCGACTCGGCTTGGCTGCTGGCCAGAAACCAACGGACAAGACAGACGGGCTACGTGCCCTACAACTATGTCCAAGTGCTGGACGGCAGTCCGAGTTCGCTAGAGTGCTGGTTCGATCTAGATCGCCGAGAGGCCGAGCGGAATCTCATGCTGCCTGGCCTGCCCAGAGGCAGCTACCTATTGCGACCGTGTCATCAGGCCCAGGGTCAGGCCAATATCACCCTCAGCGTGCGCACCGAGGAGGGAGCAGATGCGGACGGTGGCGACGAGGACTATAGAGGCGCGACAGGCAGCGAGGACGGGAACGACGCGACATGTGTCAACGGCGAGACAGCGGCAATTGACGGCAAAGTTGAGGGTGAGCTGTCTTTCTTGTAGAATTTTATAGCAAGTCTACACGATCGCAACGTCAATTACACGGCTTGTACACGAATCTGTACGGAGCTTTGTACATCAGTCGTGTCTGACTCTATTACACACGTAGCGTATTTGATGCAAGTACCACTAGAAGTTACCGTTACAACGGTTACTTCTATTGGTCCTATATTTGATTTCAGTGTGACAAAGCCTCTACCCTTGAATAATAGTACATTAATACCCATGCTTTGGGGGCGTTGATGGGAAAATCAGAGGGCGCCAGAGATTGTGATTTATACCTCAGCACTACCCTACTGCAGTTCTGGACACACTACCCTACTGCAGTTCTGAAGAGGCGCCCTCTGATTTTCCCATTGGCGCCCTTAAAGCATGGGTATTACTACGAGCTATTATTGTACCATGACCTTTGTGCCCGCTGGGCACTTATTCTTACCTTTTAATGCCATAGACTACATTTAAGCCCGCTTGCAGGAGTCAAACTTACTTTAATGCAAATTAGCGGGCAGTTAATGACATTAAACGCCCGATTGTCTATTTCAAACTTACTTTAATGCAAATTAGCGGGCAGTTAATGTCGCTGTGCAGTTAATGTCGTTAATGTTAACGGCGCCCTCTGATTTTCCCATTAACGCCCTTAAAGCAGGGGTATTAATGTACTATTGTGCCATAGACATTTGTGTCCTTGACAAAGTGGAACAAAATTAGCGGGCAGTTAATGACATTAACTGCCCGCTAATTTGCATTAAAGTAAGTTTGAAATAGACAATCGGGCGTTAAATGTCATTAACTGCCCGCTAATTTGAATTAAAGTAAGTTTGACTCCTGCAAGCGGGCTTAAATATAGTCTATGGCATTAAAAGGTAAGAATAAGTGCCCAGCGGGCACAAAGGTCATGGTACAATATCTTAATTAGCTGGGTTTACTCCTCATCATCTCCTTGATCGCAGATCCTCAACCTCCTAACCCTAATCAACCTACTCGCCTTAGTCGTACGCTCGTAGGTCCTTAATCTCTTCACCTTGATCGTATTTCCTTAGCCTACTCACTTGACCGTAGATCCTCATTCTGCTCATCTTGATTTGATTTCGTATCATTTTGACAACCGCAACTCTCCGAAAAATGCAGCTCCAACCCAGGCACGCCAAGTCCTAGTGAAGCATTACATGGTTCGAGAAGGTACTAACGGTTACTTTGTCAATCCAAGCACCTGTTTCCCAAGCATCACGGACCTCCTAGAGCACTATCGGCAGCACAGGGACGGTCTGTGCTGCCGGCTGACGGAGCCGTGCCCCAGGCGATGGATGCCGCCGCTGCAGCTACGAGACTTCGAAGTGAATCGACAGTCGCTCAGGTTGCTACAGGCGCTCGGTCACGGCTCTTTTGGCGAGGTGAGCTTAACTTTACTATAGACTCACTGACCAACGAAATTTTACAGTAAGCCGCAGTTGACAGAGCTTTTCAATCGATGAAAAGAGATAGCTAAATTACTTGCCGCTGATCAGCTTAGTTCGAAGGAACTTCACTTCTTCAAGTGCCCGTTTACATCCAATTGCAAATCCATGGCTTTGCACGAGCGGGCATTCGTGTGTCATTTAAGATCGTTAAATATATCTTATACGTCAGCGAAGTTCGCTCATTGTTTACATGTAGCTTATAAACTTAATTTTAAACCCGATTACTAACGAAGTCGGGGGTGTCAACAGAAGTTAAGGTTACTTAAGCTATCTAGCGATCGTAATCTTGACAATTTATATACTGTAGCTCCCGTATATTCAGGATTTTTGGGCAGGATCGAAGTTTTTGCTTTTAAAATGCCGATTAAAACATTTCATGGTCCCTGTTGGCTAAGCTGCTAGTATGAGTTAAATAACAATTTACACGATTGAGTGCTTGCGGCGCAAAAAATGAGTGCCCGCTGCAACAAAATGAGTGACTGCTGCACCAAAATGAGTGCCCGCTGCGCCAAAATGAGTGACTGCGGCGCCAAAATGAGTGACTGCTGCCCCAAAATGAGTGCCATCAGTGCCACAAAAGTGTCATCATTCTACCTTCCAAAGTTATAAAAATGACTGAAAAAGGTAAAATTTCTTTTTTCGTGCCTTTAAGATTTTGAGGCTGTTAATTAACTTATATGTTCAATATGCAGACTTGTGAATTCAATTTCAGAAGAAAAGTGTCCAAAAATTACTTTTTCAGCGATAATGATTCGATAACAGCAATTAGAGCCGATCCATGCCACACGCTGTTTTCAAAACAAAACCTACAATCGGCGGGCGAAGACATTTTGCCGATTTTGGACAGGATATAGTCGTAACTATACAATGGGTTTAATCATAGCCTGTGCAGTGCAAGAGCGACCTGGCCAGGTTACGCGATTGCTATCAAATATTTATAGATGGCAAGCCAATCCTCTCGGGACCGTGTGTTACTGCGGCTAACCATCTTTATTGATCCCTCGCACCTGAGGTCACATTCCATGCCGAAGCCTCTCTACCCTCCTCTTAAGACCCGTTTAGCTTTTTTTCGTTGTTTGCCACACTCTGCTTAAGAATTCCAAGTCATTATAAGCTTGGACTGAGAATTGACGGTCAAACCTTAAAAAGTTCTGGTTTGGCACTTGATTGCAATTACAACTGCTGGTGATGGCCAGCTGCAAAACATGAACTCTTAAGTCTGGGGCTTTGCTTTTTCCAGGTACCACTAAAAAGTAGAGTCGGCAGGGAATCGAATGCCTATATAATCCTAAACCCATAGCGCTGACCCATTCATTGACATAACGCTCGTACTGAACGGCATAATTCAAGCCTCATTCTTCCTGTTAAAAGTTTTTAAAAAATTAAACCTTCAAATGTTTCTTAAGAACCTAACGATGTTAGAAAATACCGACTGCATGAGTTTCTTTAGTACAATTTTGAGAAATTTAAGCGCCAAATTTGGCCTTTTGTGTGCAACGACTAATTTTTGTTGCAAAGCCTTTATCAGGATGACGTATTTGTTGTTTTTCTGGGTTTTAAGCTTTTTTTACCGGATCTCCATCTAACCTGCCGCAGGTGTACCAAGCCTATCTCGGTCGCTTAGTTGTTGTCGCCGTTAAAGCCATGAAGCCCGGCAGCATGAACAAGGAGGAGTTTCTGGCCGAAGCCAAACTGCACTATCGCCTTCACCATCCCCGGGTTGTCCAGCTATTGGGCGTGTGCACCCTGGAGGAGCCGTTCTACATCATCACGGAGTACATGCGTCTTGGCGCTCTCAGCAACTACCTCCGACGCGATCGGGAGCGACGCCAAGTGACATTCAGCGACATGACGGACATGATGTATCAGATAGCAGACGGCATGACTTATTTGGCTAAGAATTCCGTAGTACATCGCGATCTAAGAGCGGCTAACATCCTTGTGAGCGACAATAACATCGTCAAGGTGAGCGACTTCGGTTTGAGCAAATGTCTCAGCGGAGGCGAAGAAGGCGACGACGTTGAAAACCGGATTCGCTTCCCGGTGCGCTGGACGGCCCCGGAGGCGGCCAAGAACAAGCGATTCACCACCGAGTCGGACGTTTGGTCGTTCGGAGTTCTGCTCTACGAAATCGTCACCAGAGGCGACCTGCCCTACAAACAGTTTCCCAACAAGGACATCATCCCGATGGTGTCCGACGGCTACCGGATGGAGAATCCCAACCGCGCCGACGGAGTTGAATGCGACGATTATCTCTACGACGTGATGCTGATGTGCTGGATGGCCAGTCCGGCAGAGCGGCCCAACTTCGAGCGGCTCAGCGACATCTTCAAGACCTACTCGGGCCCGATCGGCGGCGGCTCCAGCGGCATCGGCAGCGTCGGCAGGCGGCCCAGCGATTACAGCTTGAGTGGCCTTATATGACCTCTCTGGCAAGCCTTCCACATTCGCACGCCTTAAATAATGCAGTTCTCCGCCATACTTGACAGCAGGGATTGACATATATAGGCAACAAAAGCAGAGAGGACAAACCAGCTGTCCTAGACAGGATCTGTACTGTCAGACAGGATCTGAACCAGTCAGGCAGACAGGCAGACAGGCAGAGACAGATAAATGTTATGTCCATGCTGTTTACAAGTGTGACGATTTTATTAAGCCTACTTTTCTTTTGCTGATGTTGATGAGTTGTGTATCAGGGTTTACATGTACGAGTATGAAGAAGTAGTAGTAGACCGGGCGAATTACAGGAAGCTGTCGAAAATATTGTCGAACAACTGCGAACTATTCAATATATTTATCTATTATTAAGTATTAGAGCCAGCACAAAGCCAAGATCGACAAGCGACAAACCAGACAAACAGCTTGATGGAAATTCAAAACGTTTTTATAGTCATTTGAAATTTGAATATTAAGGTTTAAACAAAATACTGAAAAACTTTATCTGATTAACAGGTCCACCAGTACGAGCGTATGTGCGCAAATACAATTAATTAGTACCAGATTAAAATACCAATAATTAATTTTGCAAAAACTATGTACAAGAACTAAAACCGTCACACAAGTACTACGTATGCCTACTACTTAGTAGTAATTTGTTTCTCTGTTCATGTAATTATATTTCTTCATAAAAAGCCACTGTTGCATGAGTAGCTTTGCATTGCGCTATCATTTATACAGTTATATATATAAGTAATTGTAACCAATGACTTTAGCTAAAACGAATTTCATCAATGTATATTTAATCGGGGTGGATTATATTTCATGTCTGACGCAATGTTTAATTACTTTCAGTGGAAGCGAAATGCATTACATTTTGATTTAGAATCTCCATCTATATAGGACCTGCGACACTGTGAACATTCTATTTAGCTTGATTTTTTGTATTTTCATTGATTCAAACTACTGAGAGCAAATACGAACGTACACAATATATATTGCATATACCATGCCAAGCGCAAGTCTTCCTTTAGATATGCATATACTCGATCTGTTCTGATAGATTTTAATATTGCTGCGGTAAGCTTTTCACGCCAGTCTGAAAAAATCTGTGTATCCACCACCTTTAATATATCAAAATTCGATTATTTTGAAGGCGAAAGATCAAATTTTACGATTTTGTCGAGAATTTCGAAGTTATACTTATACTAGTATAGCTATCCACGGATACTAAATACACTTGATGATTCAATCAAGTAAGTACATGTATATTTCTCACAAAATATTCTCTGTTCAGTAAAATAGATGTAAAAAGCAAAAAATTTTTATTCGACTAGCGCCAGAAGCTAGTGTATATATACGTAGATATTTTGATCCACTGCCAATCTTAGCCAAAAAGATAAAATATGGATTTACTTCTTCTAGATCTTCTTCTAGATATCTTCTAGATCATGCGATATGACATGCACTGGCTCGATCCCAAAACCAACTATAATGTTAAAAATATTCAAATATCTTCACTCTTCAAAATCGTTGCAAAAATGTCTTAAGTGCAGACCGAGACATGCACATTTTGTTTGGCGCATTATTTTTCGAAGTTTACCATGATTATTTTCTATACGTTTTTTTGGGAGAAATACGATAAATTTTATACAATGCACGTAAAAGTGAAACTAAATGCAATATTTCTGCGAAACTAAATTAAATTAAAATGTAGCTGTATAATAATACATGAACGTTTTTAATTCGGGCTCATCTCTATCATGTGTACACGACACACCTACGTGTATAACTAAACGCGGATTGAGCTATACAATAGCTGGATTTATCATGATCATTTACTTTGCTCAGTACAATGCTATGCATATACCAAAAACAATATTTTACGGTTATTGCAGTATATGCATAGTATCAAAAATGGTTGTAGCAAGTTTACAAGTGTCTTAAAACAATTAGCATAATCCTAAGCCGTCAACGACAATAAAGTAAAACGTTATAACAAAAGGTAATTTAAGAATTACTAACAAAATTTTTTTTTAATTAAAAACTCCTAATTACTTTTTCTAAATTATTTATTTGTTTTTTAATGTTGGACTTACAGCAAAATAGCTAAATGTCTTCAATCAGCTGTTTCTTTTTTTGATTTCTTGTGTTTTCTTTGCCGTGTTTGACAGCGAAAGGGGTCACGGAGTTGTGAAAGAGTTGAGAGGCATTTTTATCAAAAGGATCTTAGTCACCCGAATTCTTATAGTTATTTTTCTGATATATTGACACATTTAAAAAGTTTTTATCCGTTTATTTTTGTGCAAATCTTCAAAGACTCCGTTTCAATTTTCTGTGTCTGTGTTGGATTCCTGACCGAGACGAGACCCCTATGTTATCTTATCCTACCCTGCTTATTCCTCGTTCCAAGATGTAAAATTGATTTTTACCTTAATTCAAGGTCCTATTTTTGACGGGATATTTACGAACAGGGTTTTATTTTTTCCATGCGTTTATTCTGATGAATTGCAATTTTTTTATAGGTAATATATTGATCTTGACTAGTATATGTCTAGTAGTAGAATACTATATTACACACGTAGGCGTGTACTTACTTTGGACGTGTAGGTCATTTTCAACAAAGGCAATAGTAAAACCTGCATTAATTTTTAATGTTCAGATAGACTCAGGCCAGGGATGTTTTACTAATTATCTATTGTAACTAAAATGGTTTTTATTATTACTGTTTTTGTAGTTTCTTTTAAATTAGATAGGCCCTATATTTAATAGACCCTATCCCAAATAAAAAATTTCTATCATATATATTATGGATTCAGTTGAGCTATACAGTACTGCCTAATTGCAATATGTATATTATTAGGAAAGTAGCAAATATTATTTTTATTTTTTTAATCTAATATGAAACAACTTGAACTATTTTGTATAATATAGGCCTACAACTAAAACCCAGAGTGCAACATTTCAATTTTTGCATAGGCCTAGCCAATAAATAGGCCTAAGGCTTAAGCATTAGCAACATAATAAGAGAATGACAATTTATATTTATTTATACATTTAGGCCTAGAAAGCATTGACTAATAATGCATAATGAGATCAAAACAATATGGCAAAATATATATTAAGATTCTTTGTAAAGTCTATCCATGTATTAACTTTATGAGTATGCATACTAAGTTAAGTATTGTAGTCTTATACAATATATAATTATGTCTCTCACCATCAATCAAAATCTTTAATTTGTAAATTTAGCATTGGTCAATTAATTTTTGCTAAATTTTTTTGTCTTAAAATGAAAGTTCAAAATTATATTTTATGTAATAATATATTGGAGCATTATTTCAAGTTTTTAGGAAATATACATAGGAAATATTCTAAATTGAAACATTTTAGAAACTAGAAGAAGGCAGGTACAGTTGATTTCCCCCTTACTTTTAAAGTAAGGGGAAGCATAGCCCCTTGCATCCCTTGTTCTTATGCCTATGATCATTACTTATTAGTTATAATAAATTAATTGCTTATTTAATGGATCTTAGATCCTGGATCTAACCTAATCTACAATCTAATCTATATTTTAGTTTCTACCTCTTATAAGATATGAAAGTGGTAAATATTTAAACTTAAAGTTATTAAAAATAGAATAACTTTTGTACTATTTGGAGAAAATTAGCAAAAGTTGCTAAAAAGTAAGGGTAGGTATCATTGATGACCCCTTACTTTAAAAGTGGGAGAACCATGGCCCCTTGGTCCTTCTCCCTTTATCCCATCACCCTTGTTCCAATGCCTATAAAATATGCACTGTTATCTTTTCTTTATTTCTTTAGTAATACTATATAGTATGAGATTGTATTCTAATTGAAAAAATCTTAAAATTACAAATATTAGAAATATTTTACTTTAAAATAATGACTAAAATGGTTGTTTATTGTTATAATTAGTTTAGAATAATATTTTTAGTAGAAGAATCAATAGTATTGTTAATTTTCTTATATAAGATTTTATGGTTCAGGTATTTAAGGGCACTGCTACTTATAAAGGAATTGCTACTCTGTAATAATATATATGGTAGATTTTTAAATTATGAACTTTTAAGCTGGCCCTTTTATTTTTTATTGTATATTAAAAATCTTTAACTATGGCTCTATCAATAGATCTATAGCAAATCTATTAAAATCTTTAAGTCTTTTATAATGTGGTAATGCAATATGCATTGTCTTTTAGTTTTATTATACTTGCTTATTTAGCGATTTCAAAGTTTAAACCAAATTTTAATAATAAGTATAAGAAGCATAATAGAAGTAATTGCATTGTAATGATGTACTTCAAAGCCAGATTTTTTTATTAAAAGTAATAAGTGTAAGCTATTATTTAGCTCATTAGTTGTTTCATAGTTCATTAGTAACTTCCTAAATAATTATTAAATTTTTGAAGGCTACTATTAGCTAATTCATTATAATTAAACAAGTGTTTTAAAATGATTTGATAAGAAAATGATAGACAGAAAGTTAGTTATTTTTTTATAAAGTTGATAAATTTTACATCTAAGTTGTTAATTTTTTAGTAATTAAGTATTGCATTGTATTTACTGAATATAATTTACCTTAGCAGTTATTAAATTACAAATTCACAATGTTCTCTTTCCAGCCAATCGCTGCCAGTAGAGTGACAGGGGGAATATATGAAAGCAGCCACAATGTAGTCGAATTGATTGGATAGGAGTGAAGGTTCTACTGGGCAGATTAAACTATGTTTCTGGCTTATTGTACTGCTTTTTTAGCTGCCTAAATTAATATATTTGTTATGATTCTGTGTGTCACCACTGCATTGTTGTCATGTTTCTGGCTACAGCTGCATGGCCATTACTGCTATGATTTTGCAATGTGACTTGTGCCTCTTGAGGCTCCAGTATCAGTCCCATGTTTTTTCTGCATGACCATATCTGCTCTCTACAAAATTAATTTTGTCATTCCTTTACATATTTTTATTACTGTGTTCTGTACTTTGAGAGTAGCTAAAATATTTTATGTTACTCTAAAGACTTTTGTTGGTCAATTAGTATTGAAAATGTTTTTCTGATTCTCTTGGTCTCCTTGTTTAAGTATTTAACTAAAGAATATGTGCGTGCCTTTAAGGTACACATTTAAACAGCATTAGTTTGTACACTGATAGTTAAAATCTTAAAAAGTGATGGCTATTATAATTATTGATTTTAATTGGCTAAATAATCTATTGATAATACTCTTCTTTTCTATCTAGTTAAAGTACTTTGATTTTGTGTGCAATTATCAGTTCTTTTTGTGCAATCTTGGTTTGTAGCTTATTGTGTACTTTATTGTAACTTTGCAATGTAATATTCAATAATTAGGATGGAGTTTGTATGATAATTCACTAGTAATTTTTATGTAACTGATCATGTCAAGCAGTAAGGATATTGAGAAAATTAAATAATCCTTTAAACTACAAAAGTAGGTGACAAAAGTTACCTAATATGATAGTAAAGATTATAATCCTTGCCATTATCAGTACCTTTATTTTCTCAGTTATGGTTTTAGTATAGTTTTCAACTAATTTGTTTAATATAGTTGTTATTAAAATTTTTACATTTAATATAATATTTAATATTTAATATATAATATTTCATTCTCTAAAACAAAATAAAAGTTTGTTAAAATGCTGCACATTTAGGTGAGGCACAATTGTCTGTCAACAGCTTCCAATATGAAATAAAATTTGATATCTGTGCAAGTTTTTATTCTCAATTTTATCTCGATTGATTCTCATTCTATCGGCCAACACTGCTGCTCTTGCGCCGAAAGCTCTTCTTTTCTCGTTTATTTATTGTTGCTCGTCTGCTGCTGTTTGTCCTTTTGTTTTATTCATTAGTTAAGTTGGCTAAAAAAATCATTCTCTGCTTAAATTTTCTTTTTGTATATTTTTTTTCTGTTTTTTTTCGTGAACTTGAAACGATTTGCTTCGAGTGTGCAGTTTGTGTTTTTTTAAACAAAAATGCAGACTGGGAGGACCCGTCTCACCGCCCAGGATCTTTCTCGTGTATCATAGGCTGGCGACTCCTGTTTCTTGTTTGATGTATAAAATATCTCAAAATAAAAAAACACTTCTTTGCTTGCTCTTCAAGTTTGCACCTGTTAGTTACTTTTGGTGCAGCCGTTTTGGTTTTTTGTGAGCAGTGCAGATACATGTAAGAATAATCATAACTTGTATTTGTCACGCAGTGGAATTCGAAATCTTATTAACTTAATTATGTCAACTTTTAGTACGTTTCAAATTTAGCTTTTTTACCGTAGCGCATTCGTGCATATATATTTTTTAAATTGCCCACTTCTATCATTACAGTTAATTTTGGTGACATGTTGCATGCTGTCACATTTAAATGCCTACTTCAAATAGTAAATGCAGCCTGTTTTGTGTAGGAGGATTAAGCATTAGGACAAAAGGGGTTTCGGTTAATTTTAGAACTATTAAAATCGATAAAGAATAGCTGCACAGTTATCAAACACATTTCGGTTAATATCTACTAATATTTTTATCGCAATCGACGCCGGCCCATGTCTGTGTAATTAAACTGTGCTCACTTGTAATTTTTATTACGTTTCCTTGTTAATTATGTGTGCATAAGCACTCTCTTGATCTGGTGATCAAATTCTCTTCAATTCTGCCCGTTTGTTTTTTTAAACACAAAAGTTTTCACTGTCACTCAGTTGTCTCTGCTATTCTCCCGTGTTCTGCCCTGTTTGCGTGCGCTTCATTTTGTTCAGTTTTTTGTTTAAAAAATTATGTTTAATAAATATTTTAACTATATAAAGGCTGCGCACCGTTTGTTTGCATTTTATGCTCGAAAATAACTCAATTTTTTTTTGCTGTTTTACAGGATTTAGACTTCTTTTTTGCCCTTTTTGATTTGCCAGATAAATCTGCTTTTCACAATCAATAGGGCCTACTTGTAGTAAGTAACAATACTCTTGATTAAATTATCAAACCGTGTGCT
Organism: Macrostomum lignano; assembly: GCA_002269645.1. NCBI lineage: Eukaryota > Metazoa > Platyhelminthes > Macrostomidae > Macrostomum > Macrostomum lignano. The sequence continues at coordinate 187,094 of NIVC01000206.1, read as the reverse complement.
TACGAGCTCGCTAATCTGTGCTATATCAGGCCACCTGCTTAATCCGTGCTGCATCAACTCATAAATCCGTGCTACTACATCAACTCATCAATCCGTGCTATATCAACTTATCAATCCATGTTCTATTAACTTATCAATCCATGTGCTATCAACTCACCAATCCGTGCTCTATCATTGCATCAATCCATGTTCTATCAACTTATCAATCCATGTGCTATCAACTCACCAATCCGTGTTCTATCAACTCACCAATCCGTGTTCTATCAACTCACCAATCCGTGTTCTATCAACTCACCAATCCGTGTTCTATCAACTCACCAATCCGTGTTCTATCAACTCACCAATCTGTGTTCTATGAACTCACCAATCCGTGTTCTATCAACTCACCAATCCGTGTGCTATCAACTCATCAATCCGTGTTCTATCAACTCATCAATCCGTGTTCTATCAACTCATCAATCCGTGTGCTATCAACTCATCAATCCGTGTTCTATCAACTTATCATCCATGTGCTATCAACTCACCAATCCGTGTTCTATCAACTTATCATCCATGTGCTATCAACTCATCAATCCGTGTTCTATCAACTCATCAATCCGTGTGCTATCAACTCATCAATCCGTGTTCTATCAACTCATCAATCCGTGTTCACTGTTCTATCAACTCACCAATCCGTGTTCTATCAACTCATCAATCCGTGTTCTATCAACTCATCAATCCATGTGCTATCAACTCACCAATCCGTGTGCTATCAACTCATCAATCTGTGTTCTATCAACTCATCAATCCGTGTTCTATCAACTCACCAATCCGTGTGCTATCAACTCATCAATCCGTGTTCTATCAACTCACCAATCCGTGTTCTATCAACTCATCAATCCGTGTTCTATCAACTCATCAATCCGTGTTCTATCAACTCACCAATCCGTGTTCTATCAACTCACCAATCCGTGTTCTATCAACTCATCAATCCGTGTTGTATCAACTCATCAATCCGTGTTCACTGTTCTATCAACTCACCAATCCGTGTGCTATCAACTCATCAATCCGTGTTCTATCAACTCATCAATCCGTGTTGTATCAACTCATCAATCCGTGTTCTATCAACTCACCAATCCGTGTTCTATCAACTCATCAATCCGTGTTCTATCAACTTATCAATCCGTGTTCTATCAACTCACCAATCCGTGTTCTATCAACTCACCAATCCGTGTTCTATCAACTCATCAATCCGTGTTCTATCAACTCATCAATCCGTGTTCTATCAACTCACCAATCCGTGTGCTATCAACTCATCAATCCGTGTTCTATCAACTCATCAATCCGTGTTCTATCAACTTATCAATCCGTGTGCTATCAACTCACCAATCCGTGTTCTATCAACTCACCAATCCGTGTTCTATCAACTCACCAATCCGTGTTCTATCAACTCATCAATCCGTGTTCTATCAACTCATCAATCCGTGTTCTATCAACTCACCAATCCGTGTTCTATCAACTCATCAATCCGTGTTCTATCAACTCATCAATCCGTGTGCTATCAACTCATCAATCCGTGTTCTATCAACTTATCAATACGTGTTCCATCAACTTATCAATCCGTGTTCTATCAACTCATCAATCCGTGTGCTATCAACTCATCAATCCGTGTTCTATCAACTCATCAATCCGTGTTCCATCAACTCATCAATCCGTGTTCTATCAACTTATCAATCCGTGTTCTATTAACTCATCAATCCGTGTTCTATCAACTCATCAATCCGTGTGCTATCAACTCACCAATCCGTGTTCTATCAACTTATCAATCCGTGTTCTATCAACTCATCAATCCGTGTGCTATCAACTCATCAATCCGTGTTCTATCAACTCACCAATCCGTGTTCTATCAACTCACCAATCCGTGTGCTATCAACTCATCAATCCGTGTTCTATCAACTTATCAATACGTGTTCTATCAACTCATCAATCCGTGTTCTATCAACTCACCAATCCGTGTTCTATCAACTCACCAATCCGTGTTCTATGAACTCATCAATCCGTGCTTTATCAATGCATAAATCCGTGCTCTATCACAACATTAATCCTGTTCTGTCGGCCCTATATCGAATCCTATAGGAACTTATGATATAAGGGCAAAATTATCCTAGAAATGCATTCTTTTTAACTCTATTCCTCAGCTTAGGAGCGTTTATGAATCCCCCACAGAGGCCAAGGCAGACAGATAAATTTAGCATCAACCTCAGATAGAATCAAGGACTTAATGCAATTTTACTGTGCCCAGCCTCCATTTAACAAGTTATGATTGTCGTAATTTCTGGTAAATAGATCATTTATGCGTAGAAGGTTTGCAGGGGGGGGGGGGCTTTATGCGGCTTTCGACAGCGCTTGATTGGGGGTTACCTGGCAATCTGGTAGCTCGTCGGACCTCGACCTTTTTCCCGACCATTCGTCATTTTCATTCCTGTCCGTCCCAGTGCCGCTTCTCCTTGTTTATTTTCTATTTGTCCTCGTATTCTCCACGCCCCTAGGAAATTCCTTGAAGCAAAAGCTTCCAGCCAGTTATAGCCAACTATATGCTTTCTTTTCCTTGACTTTCATTCTCTCTGCCCTCGCCATGGCATTCTGTAGCAAGTTGTCTGGAGCAATGCTTTCTTTAACTAAATAAATTTTTAATAGAAACCACAGATACCTAGAATGACTAGATGGGCCACTCAGCACATTTGCCTGTAAGCTACTTTCAATTCAGTAGTAAGTGAAACAGAAGCATTTTAATGTATTTTTAAAGCCAAGGCTCTTACCCCTCCCCCCCAGCCCAGCTTAAACCCTCCAACCGCGCCCTTTCCACACTACCCCCCCTCCCCCGCCCCAATTTTTATTGCCTTTCTCGGAATTCCAGCCTAAAGCTGCCATGTACATTTCAGTGGACTGGCCAATGTACATTATTGCTGAACCAATTAGCAAGCTGTTTACGCGCCTGCAAGCTTAGGCTTCTAACTTATCGAAGTCATTTCAGCTGCCTTTATTTTTATAAAATAGCTTATCTATTCTTCTTTGCTACTGAATGGAGAGTAGAAAGCTGTTTTACTAAGAATCTGAGTGGCCCATCTAGGAACATTAAAAAGTGAAGTTTATTTTTAGATTAAAATTTTGACAGGAAGCATAAAATTGTATGCAAAAGGGTTCTTTTTTGAAGTCGACTGCACTCCAGTGGGCACGATTAAGTAGTCCTTGGCAAAGTCTCGAAAGGTTCTATCTGCAGATATCGACCAAAGTTCATGCGCCTTCTTCCCTTCCTTTACAACTGACCAATTGGAGCGCTATGGGGACAGTGCAGAAAGGTTGCCAGAGGCTTTGGGAAGGTACAAGAGCTATGGGTATAAAAAGAGGCGCTGTCGTCTTGCCATACATTTCTTGCAGTCCTTTTCTTCCGTAGTTAACTCTCCCAGCAAAAATCCTAGCACTATTTTAATGAATAGTAATTCTGCATCTGAATATTTGTTCTAACAAACTATATATTTTAATCTCACTGTCATAATTTCTAGATTTAATAATTATTCCCCATAACGGCATGGACAATTCATTCTGCAAGACAATCAATCAGTGCTTAGAGTATTTCAACGTATCTGAAGAGGTCGGCCTGACGGACGATCAGGTGAAACGGCACACGGAAAAATATGGCAGAAATGGTGAGCGACCCCCCATCGGCATTAGACTTGAAAAAAGATGAACTATTGAATTCAATTCTCTGTGCTCTTGTGTTGCAGAACTGCCGGCTGAAGAGACCAAACCGCTGTGGAAGCTCATTCTGGAGCAGTTTGACGATCTGCTTGTGAAGATTCTTCTTCTAGCTGCTATTATCTCGTTTGTGAGTTGCTGGATCTCCTTTTTTAAAATCCCCAAATTAACTAAAGACTCTTTTAGAATTATAATAAACTAGAAATATCTCAAAATGTCCAGAAATCCCCATCTCGAATTCACCCCAGAAATATCCCAAAATGTCCAGAAATACCTATTTCGAATTCACCCCAGAAATATCCCAAAATGTCCAGAAATCCCCATCTTGAATTCACCCCAGAAATATTCCAAAATGTCCAGAAATCCCCATCTCGAATTCACCCCAGAAATATCCCAAAATGTCCAGAAATCCCCATCTCGAATTCACCCAGAAATATCCTAAAATGTCCAGAAATCCCCATCTTGAATTCACCCCAGAAATATCCCAAAATGTCCAGAAATCCCCATCTTGAATTCACCCCAGAAATATCCCAAAATGTCCAGAAATCCCCATCTTGAATTCACCCCAGAAATATCCCAAAATGTCCAGAAATCCCCATCTTGAATTCACCCCAGAAATATCCCAAAATGTCCAGAAATCCCCATCTTGAATTCACCCCAGAAATATCCCAAAATGTCCAGAAATCCCCATCTTGAATTCACCCCAGAAATATCCCAAAATGTCCAGAAATCCCCATCTTGAATTCACCCCAGAAATATCCCAAATGTCCAGAAATCCCCATCTCGAATTCACACCAGAAATATCCCAAAATGTCCAGAAATGCCTATTTCGAATTCACCCCAGAAATATCCCAAAATGTCCAGAAATCCCCATCTTGAATTCACCCCAGAAATATCCCAAAATGTCCAGAAATCCCCATCTCGAATTCACTCCAGAAATATTCTAAAATGTCCAGAAATCCCCATCTCGAATTCACCCCAGAAATATCCCAAATGTCCAGAAATCCCCATCTCGAATTCACACCAGAAATATCCCAAAATGTCCAGAAATACCTATTTCGAATTCACCCCAGAAATATCCCAAAATGTCCAGAAATCCCCATCTCGAATTCACCCCAGAAATATCCCAAAATGTCCAGAAATCCCCATCTTGAATTCACCCCAGAAATATCCCAAAATGTCCAGAAATCCCCATCTCGAATTCACCCCAGAAATATCCCAAAATGTCCAGAAATCCCCATCTCGAATTCACCCCAGAAACATCCAAAAATGTCCAGAAATCCCCATTTCGAGTTAAACCAGAAATATCCCAAAATAAAAAATCCCCATCTAGAATCTAAAAAATCCCATTTAGAACGAATGCTCGAATTCAGTTAAATACAGTCGTATCTGAAATTATTCCAAAAAGAGATATCCATATTTAATTCCCAGATGTCATTAACAAAACACCCGTGATCTCCCACAGGTGCTCGCCTGCTTTGAGGAGCACGAGGAGACAATCTCAGCTTTTGTGGAGCCTCTGGTCATCCTTTTGATCCTCATCGCGAATGCCATTGTGGGTGTCTGGCAGGAGCGCAACGCCGAGTCCGCCATCGAAGCGCTGAAGGAGTACGAGCCCGAGATTGCCAAGGTGATTCGCGCCTCAAACAAAGGCGTCCAACGGATTCGAGCCAACGACCTTGTGCCAGGCGACATTGTTGAGGTGGCCGTGGGTGACAAGGTGCCGGCTGATATTCGAATCACGAAAATCTACTCAACCACTCTGCGAGTCGATCAGAGCATTCTGACTGGCGAATCCGTCTCCGTGATGAAGCACACGGATGCTGTGCCGGATCCTCGAGCTGTCAATCAGGATAAAAAGAACATGCTGTTCTCTGGCACCAATGTGGCTGCTGGAAAATGTCGAGGCATTGTTGCCGTTACTGGCATCGGCACCGAGATTGGCAAGATTCGCGATCAGGTGGGTGGGCTTTACCTTCAGAGATATCCTTTAGCTCTATCACCGATTGTAGGGAGCAAAGAATCTCTACCCCCAATGTACACCAAACTCTGTCCCGCAATGTACACCAGACTCTACCCCCAATGTAAACCAAGCTCTACCCCCCTCCTATGTGCACCAAACTCTACCCCTAATGTACACCAGACTCAACCCCCAACGTACGCCAAGTTCTACCCCCCAGTGTACACCAAACTCTACCCCCCTCCTATGTGCACCAAAATCTACCCCCAATGTACACCAGACTTTACCCCCTATGTACACACAACCGCTACCATAATGTTGAAATTTTCTTTTTAGAAAATGCATCCTGCGCGTAAAATTTCCTGCGCAGAAATGTTTTTACTACTTTTATTTTCTCTAGAATTTCCTTTTGTATTTGCGGATTTCAATTTCGTTAGGCAAAAAACAGTAATTTCTCTTGGTTGCTTGGCTTCACGTACCAGCAGCAGTCAGGGAAACCGTTTGTATCTATTTTAATTAGCTGAGGCTTCAAGTGCGCTGGTGCTTAAGTTTTCTATTTGGCCAAAGCTTCAATCGTTAAAAGTAGCCGATTTAAAGTTATTTTATATACTACAACTATGGTGCGACTTAAATGCTTTTAATTGGCCTAATTTAGAGTGCTTTCAACCTAAATTTCAGTGCAAGGTAGCCTTAGTTAACTGCGCTTTTGCTTGTCAGTAATTGCTTTACAAAATAGCAGAACTATATCAATGTCTATCTGACTGTCTGTCTGTCTGTCTGTCTGTCTGTCTGTCTGTCTGTCTGTCTGTCTGTCTGTCTATCTGACTGTCTGTCTGCCTGTCTGTCTGTCTGTATGTCTGTCTGTCTGTCTGTCTATCTGTCTGTCTGTACCTGTCTGTCTGTCTGTCTGTCTGTCTGTCTGTCTGTCTGTCTGTCTGTCTGTCTGTCTCTGTCTGTGTCTGTCTTTCTGTCTGTCTGTCTGTCTGTCTGTCTGTCTGTCTGTCTGTCTGTCTGTCTGTCTGTCTGTCAATCCAATGCAAGCCGGACATGCAACCGCCCGCACTCCCGCAGATGATGTCCACAGAGGAGGAGAAGACGCCGCTGCAGCAGAAGCTGGACGAGTTCGGCACCCAGCTATCCAAGGTGATTTCCATCATCTGCGTGGCAGTCTGGGCCATCAACATCGGCCATTTCAACGACCCGGCCCACGGCGGCTCCTGGCTGAAGGGTGCCATCTACTACTTCAAGATCGCGGTGGCCCTGGCAGTGGCAGCCATCCCGGAAGGCCTTCCGGCCGTCATCACCACCTGCCTGGCCCTCGGCACCCGCCGCATGGCCAAGAAGAACGCCATCGTCCGCTCCCTGCCCTCCGTTGAGACTCTGGGCTGCACATCCGTGATCTGCTCGGACAAGACTGGCACCCTCACCACCAACCAGATGTCAGTGTGCCGGATGTTCGTCTTCGCCAAGACCGAGCCGCAGCCGGAGACCACTCACTACGAGATCACCGGATCCAAATACGCGCCAGAAGGCGAGGTCTTCCAAGCCGGCCAACGAGTTGACTGCGGCAAGCAGGACGCACTAGTTGAACTCGCCCACATCTGCGCCATGTGCAACGACTCGGCCATAGACTATAATGAGCACAAGAATCAGTACGAGAAAGTTGGCGAGGCCACGGAGACGGCATTGACCTGTCTGGTTGAGAAGATGAACGTCTATGGCACTGGGAAGTCTGGACTGAGCAAGAAGGAGCTCGGCATGGTCTGCAATCGGGCCATTCACGTGAGCACCTGGCCGTTTTGTTCGCTATTTTGCTCCCATTGTTCTTTGGGACACTGTCTTACCCTCTCCTATCCACTGTCTTACCTGTCCTATCCACTGTCTTACCCTCTCCTATCCACTGTCTTACCCTCTCCTATCCACTGTCTTACCCTGTCCTATCCACTGTCTTACCCTCTCCTATCCACTGTCTTACCCTCTCCTATCCAGTGTCTTACCCTCTCCTATCCACTGTCTTACCCTGTCCTATCCACTGTCTTACCCTCTCCTATCCACTGTCTTACCCTGTCCTATCCACTGTCTTACCCTCTCCTATCCACTGTCTTACCCTCTCCTATCCACTGTCTTACCCTCTCCTATCCAGTGTCTTACCCTCTCCTATCCACTGTCTTACCCTGTCCTATCCAGTGTCTTACCCTCTCCTATCCACTGTCTTACCCTCTCCTATCCACTGTCTTACTCTCTCCTATCCACTGTCTTACCCTCTCCTATCCACTGTCTTACCCTCTCCTATCCACTGTCTTACCCTCTCCTATCCACTGTCTTACCCTCTCCTATCCAGTGTCTTACCCTCTCCTACCCACTGTCTTACCCTCTCCTATCCACTGTCTTACCTGTCCTATCCAGTTTCTTACCCTCTCCTATCCAGTGTCTTACCCTCTCCTACCCACTGTCTTACCCTCTCCTATCCACTGTCTTACCCTCTCCTATCCACTGTCTTACCCTCTCCTATCCACTGTCTTACCCTCTCCTATCCACTGTCTTACCCTGTCCTATCCACTGTCTTACCCTCTCCTATCCACTGTCTTACCCTCTCCTATCCACTGTCTTACCCTCTCCTATCCAGTGTCTTACCCTCTCCTATCCACTGTCTTACCCTCTCCTATCCACTGTCTTACCCTCTCCTATCCACTGTCTTACCCTGTCCTATCCACTGTCTTACCCTCTCCTATCCACTGTCTTACCTGTCCTATCCACTGTCTTACCCTCTCCTATCCACTGTCTTACCCTCTCCTATCCACTGTCTTACCCTCTCCTATCCACTGTCTTACCTGTCCTATCCACTGTCTTACCCTCTCCTATCCACTGTCTTACCCTCTCCTATCCACTGTCTTACCCTCTCCTATCCACTGTCTTACCTGTCCTATCCACTGTCTTACCCTCTCCTATCCACTGTCTTACCTGTCCTATCCACTGTCTTACCCTGTCCTATCCAGTGTCTTACCCTCTCCTATCCAGTGTCTTACCCTCTCCTATCCAGTGTCTTACCCTCTCCTATCCACTGTCTTACCCTGTCCTATCCACTGTCTTACCCTGTCCTATCCAGTGTCTTACCCTCTCCTATCCACTGTCTTACCCTGTCCTATCCAGTGTCTTACCCTCTCCTATCCACTGTCTTACCCTCTCCTATCCACTGTCTTACTCTCTCCTATCCACTGTCTTACCCTCTCCTATCCAGTGTCTTACCCTCTCCTATCCACTGTCTTACCCTCTCCTATCCACTGTCTTACCCTCTCCTATCCACTGTCTTATCCTGTCCTATCCACTGTCTTACCCTCTCCTATCCACTATCTTACCTGTCCTATCCACTGTCTTACCCTCTCCTATCCAGTGTCTTACCCTCTCCTATCCACTGTCTTACCCTCTCCTATCCAGTACCTTACCCTCTCAGCTTCCACTGTCTTACCCTCTCCTATCCACTGTCTTACTCTCTCCTATCCACTGTCTTACCCTCTCCTATCCAGTGTCTTACCCTCTCCTATCCACTGTCTTACCCTCTCCTATCCACTGTCTTACCCTCTCCTATCCACTGTCTTACCCTGTCCTATCCACTGTCTTACCCTCTCCTATCCACTATCTTACCTGTCCTATCCACTGTCTTACCCTCTCCTATCCACTGTCTTACCCTCTCCTATCCACTGTCTTACCCTCTCCTATCCACTGTCTTACCTGTCCTATCCACTGTCTTACCCTGTCCTATCCACTGTCTTACCCTGTCCTATCCACTGTCTTACCCTCTCCTATCCACTGTCTTACCCTCTCCTATCCACTGTCTTACCTGTCCTATCCACTGTCTTACCCTGTCCTATCCACTGTCTTACCCTGTCCTATCCACTGTCTTACCCTCTCCTATCCAGTGTCTTACCCTCTCCTACCCACTGTCTTACCCTCTCCTATCCACTGTCTTACCCTCTCCTATCCACTGTCTTACCTGTCCTATCCACTGTCTTACCCTCTTCTATCCAGTGTCTTACCCTCTCCTATCCAGTGTCTTACCCTCTCCTATCCAGTGTCTTACCCTCTCCTATCCACTGTCTTACCCTCTCCTATCCAGTACCTTACCCTCTCAGCTTCCCATATTTTACGCTCTACCCTACAGTGCCTTACCCTCTCTCATTTTTTACCATTTTTTGCTTGGCCTTACATTCTGTCTTCTCTCCATTCGATTGCATTCCTCTCTCGCTCCCACCCCTGTTCTTGTGCTTTATCAACCGTATATTAGCAACGTATATGGAAACAAGAAATTAATGCGACACCTGACATTTTTCCCGTCGATAGTTGTACAGAGCCAGTTGATAAAAGAACCGTCACTCGTAGATTAAGGAGGCCCTCTATACACGCTAGCCTAGACTGTTCAAGGTTGTTCTAATTCTGGTTAACTTTATTAAAAAAATCTTTTCACGTCAGCAAAAGTTAAAAATAAAATTTTTCTCGGGCAAAACTCCTCCCCCCTAGGAGAGAGGATCCATTTTCTGCTGGTGATCCTTCGTCTGCTTTCTGGTCCCAGCCGGAGGTTGATGTTTCTTCGAAAGTTGAAATCTAAAGGCTCTTCGTTGGAATATTTTCTTGCTAGTCTAGCCTTGACAAAAAAGTCAGAATTGATTCCGGAATAAGTGATGGACATGCCTGTTTGCAGCTGACCTTTTCCATAGCTGGTCTATTGGGACATCTCCTTTATCCTTGCGTCCCGCTCTGACAACAGGAATTTATCCTATACTCTGTACATATAAGTTGTCCTTTGTAACAATATCATATAACAGCTTTATTAGTCAGTGAATCTTCGAATTTGGCATTTAACTTCTTCTTGTGTACTACTGTACAGCTAGGGGTCGCTTGGGCGAGACAGTTATTAATGTCGCGCTGTCTCGGCTGTTCTTTTGTTGTCGTTGCACTTTCTCTATTATGAAACCTTGATGCACCCGAATAATTTGCAAGTATTGGTTTTCAATGTACTGTAAAAGTTTAAATGGAAACTAGGCGTGCCGGTTATCAGTAAAATTAAATTGAACAGTACTGTAAAGGGATTTACACAACATATCGGCTACTGTAATAGACAGGTTTCCATAATAGATTCATAAAATTGTTTACACAACATATCGGCTAGTATTAATAGAGATGTTCCAAAAATAGATTAATAGAATTTTTACACAACATATCGGCTACTGTAATAGAGATGTTCCGAAATAGATTAATAGAATTGTTTACACAACATATCGGCTACTATAACAGAAAGGTTTCCAAAATAGATTCATTAAGTTATTTACACAACATATCGGTACTGTAATAGAGAGGTTTCCTAAATAGATTCATTAAGTTATTTACACAACATATCGGTACTATAATAGAGAGCTGAGGTTTCCAAAACAGATTCATAGAATTGTTTACACAATATATCGGCTACTGTAATAGACAGGTTTCCAAAATAGATTCATAAAGTTATTTACACAACATATCGGCAGGCTATGTTCGAAAAGAGTTTCACTCTGGAATTCAGCCGCGATCGTAAAAGCATGTCAAGCTACGTGACGCCGACCAAGTCTGGTCCCGCTGGCGGGCCCAGGATGTTTGTCAAAGGCGCGCCGGAGGGTGTACTGGACAGGTGCACCCACGTACGAGTGGGCAAGAACAAAGTACCGATGACGCCAGCACTGAAGGAGGAGATCATGAAGCACACGGCCAGTTACGGCACGGGACGGGACACCCTTCGATGCCTGGCGCTGGCCACCTGCGATGCCCCTATGAATCCCAAAGACATGGACCTTGAAGATGCCACCAAGTTCATTCGCTACGAGAATAATCTCACTTTTGTTGGCGTAGTTGGCATGCTGGATCCGCCGCGGACCGAAGTGTTTGACAGTATTCAGAAGTGTCGCAAGGCCGGCATTAGGGTTATTGTCATCACCGGAGACAACAAGGTCAGTGCGCTTTGCCGAGGTATTGGGATTATTATTGAGTTAAAAATGAGGAGTAGAGGGATCAGGGATGGGGAGTAGATATGTCAGAGATAAGAAGTAGATACATCAGAGATGAGAAGTAGATATGTCAGATATGAGAAGTAGATAGATCAGAGATGAGACTTACTTGACTTAGCTGCAGGGGGCTCCGCGCGTCCGGAAGCAGCGAGGAGGCGTTGCCGCCCATTTCGCTAACCCCTGGCGACCACGGGCAACTAGTGCTGCGGTGTCGCGCAGGGAGTTCCGGTGGCGCCGGCGTCCGCAGCGCGGTGCCCCTCCGGAGAGTCCAGGAGGTGGATCAGAGATGAGAAGTAGATACGTCAGAGATGAGAAGTAGATATGTCAGAGATGAGAAGTAGATAGAGCAGAAATGAGAAGTAGATAT
>NIVC01000206.1:157500-170000 GCA_002269645.1 Macrostomum lignano | reverse complement strand
TGTCTGCTCGGATGCTGCTGTTGCATGCACCTATACTTTATTTATTATGATAATTAAATTGCTGCGCTTCATCACACTTTCTCAGCCTGTCGGAGAACCAGTCTCTCGTCAAAATGCCACCGTGGAAAAACATCTGGCTAATGGGCTCAATAGTGCTGTCAATGTCGCTGCACTTCTTTATTTTGCACGTGGATTTCATGTCGGTGAGTGATTTAGTATTCATATCCCCACCTGATTATTCATAACTTCTCTGGGGCTGGAAATTGAGGACTTTCATATCAAATTTACTGGGATATGGAGTGTGGGATATGGGGTGTGGGATAATGGGGTGTGGGTTATGAGGTGTGGGATATGGGGTGTGGGATCTAAGTTGTGAGTGAGATCAAGAAATGGGGTCTCGGGGCTTTGTCTTTGTGTGTGGTATCAAGGTGTTTCGGGTGTGGTATCAAGGGTTTTGGGTGTGGTATCAAGGGGTGTTAAGTATTAAACATCGTTTAGTTAATACCGTGGGTTTCGAATAAGTTTGACAAGAAGAAATACCTTACATGTACATGTCTGATTGTACATTTTTCGTTACAGTCTGTAGCAGCCCAATTTTCAGGGATTGGAAAATTACCAGTTCAAAATTTTATGAGTATTGCGTTGCAATGTTTGCTATGTGTCCGGACGGCTACCGGACATTTGCCCTCCGGCATTTGCCCTCCGGACATTTGCCCTCCGGCATTTCCCCTCCGGACATTTGCCCTCGAGGACATTTGCCCTCGGGGACATTTGCCCTCCGGACATTTGCCCTCCGGACATTTGCCCTCGGGGACATTTGCCCTCGGGGACATTTGCCCTCCGGACATTTGCCCTCCGGACATTTCCCCTCTGGAAAAGTACAGGTAAGGCTGGGGATAGGGTAGGGCGCGGGTATATATTGCTTACTAGAAAAGGATGAGTTGTTGGCTGGAGAAGAACCTGATGGATGCAAGAGGCGGGAGGATGAGGTTGGTGCTGGAGGAACGACGGGTGGGTACAGGAGGAGGTGAGGTGAGTAATGTGCGAGGGGGTAAATTTGCAGAGGGCAAATGTGCGGAGGGGAAATGTCCGGAGGGCAAATGTCCGGAGGGCAAATGTCCGGAGGGCAAATGTCCGGAGGGCAAATGTCCCCGAGGGCAAATGTCCCCGAGGGGAAATGTCCGGAGGGCAAATGTCCGGAGGGGAAATGTCCCGGAGGGCAAATGTCCGGAGGGCAAACGCCGCCGAGGGGAAGTGCCGGAGGGCAAATGTCCGGAAGCGTGTCCGGACAGATAAGACAGTGAAGATACGTAATTAGATGCCCGCGCCCCGCAGTGGTTACCTTTGAAGTGCAAACTGCTGTTAAAGGATTCAGACAGTTCTCGTTACCAATAATGCGGCCTGCGATAGCTATTTTATTGCTCTTGCAGTATAATATCATCTGGGCTTAGTTATTACAGGCATAAAGTTGTGTACACAAATGGCAGCTTTATTGCTCATATGTGATTCATATGTGGCAGTGTTTCATTACCTGAACCTTCTTGATGGGGCAGTCTTTGAATTTTATTTTCATAAATATTTCAGAAAGTCTTCCAAATCACGAGTCTCACCTTGGAGGAATGGTTCGCCGTTATTAAAATCTCTGTGCCAGTACTTATCTTGGATGAGGTGCTCAAATTTGTTGCCAGGAAGTTTACGGACGGTGAGTTGCTGATTGGCTTTTTGCACCTGTGGTTTTTCACTTAGTTAAGGTTAATTATTTCTTTTTTATTTGCAATCTGGAAATTTATCTCACCTGCTAATTAAGGTGAGGGTTTGGGTGGGCTCAATTTATCTCACCTGCTAATTAAGGTGAGGGTTTGGGTGGGCTCAATTTATCTCACCTGCTAATTAAAGTGAGGATTTAATTAAACTGAGGCGGGCTCAGTTTATCTCACCTGCTAATTAAGGTGAGGGTTTGGCGGGCTCAGTTTTGTTAAGTTAAGGTAAATGATGTTTTTATTTTCAATCTGGCAATTTACCTCATCTGCTAATTAAGGTGAAGGTTTGGGCGGGCTCAATTTATCTCACCTGCTAATTCAGGTGAGGGTTGGGCGGGCTCAGTTTATCTTACCTGCTACTCGTAATTAAAGTGAGGGGTGAGTGGGCTCAATTTACCTCACCTGCTAATTAAGGTGAGGGTTGGGCGGGATCAGTTTATCTCACCTGCTAATTAAAGTGAGGGGTGAGTGGGCTCAATTTACCTCATCTGCTAATTAAGGTGAGGGTTGGGCGGGATCAGTTTATCTCACCTAACAATTAGGGTGAAGGGTTGAATGAGCTTAGCTTATCTTACCTGATATTCTAACCGCTAATAAAATCTTAACATCGATGCGATTGAACAGCCAATACGAACACATGGTAAACATGCACTTAAAGGTACAATGTGCTCGTTTCTTATGCGTTGCACCTGGGCGGGGCTTCCTGTTCAGTCTTGCAAAAATAAACAGTTCTTCTGCCGTCGTATCCGGGTCGGCCCCCTTCCGTTCGTCAACCTGCCTGAACTGCGGGCCACGCCCATAAGGCCAGCCAATGTTTTAATCCGAGCCCCTGCGTTCTCGTGTTGCTGTTTTGCTTAGGGGCATCTCGACGCAAAAGAAAACCACTGCTGCCATTCTTTCTGTTGTCGCTCTTCCTGGGACTACTCTTAATCTGCCTGTCTGTGTGTCTGTGTGTCTGTCTGTCTGTCTGTCTGTCTGTCTGTCTGTCTGTCTGTCTGTCTGTCTGTCTGTCTGTCTGTCTGTCTGTCTGTCTGTCTGTCTGTCTGTCTGTCTGTCTGTCTGTCTGTCTGTCTGTCTGTGTATTACTGCTAACTCTAATAATCGAATTCATGCTTTTCTCTGATTTTGTTTCAGTTGGACAACTGCCTAAGGAGATTGACTGATAGCAACCTTTGCCAGCCGACTTGTGCTCGGTCCCAGTCGCAGAAGCTCTGCTTGAACTGGAGAACACAAAGAAGTTATGTTTTGTCAGTACGGTCACCTGAGTTTAAGCCAGTAATTATTCTAAATTATTATTTCACCTTTTTTCGACGAAATCAGAACATTTTCACGTGTTTGTCCTGTTTTCATTTTTTCAATCCTGTGCCGTACTGCAGCAGTGGTTTTTAAAACGAAAGCTATGACTAAGTCCTCAGTGAGGTGAGCAGTGAATCTTTGTAGTCTTTTAGATTTTCCCCAAAATCGAATTTTCTCATATTAACCTTTTGCTCCGCTTGTTAAAGCGCAAGCCGTACTTTGTAAAAGCTTTTTTGTCGTTTATTTGAGCCATATTAAATGTTTCTTAATCTGCTTTCTGTGGTTAGGAAACTCGATGTGTTAGCATTTTTTAAAACAATTTGTGTGTTACAGTTTTTTTGTATTTTAGTCAGCTCATTTATTTTTAATTCCGGATCCTAATTATTGGTTCGTCAAACCTCAAGTCCCAAACCTCAAGTCCCAAACCTCGAGTCCCAAATCTCAAGTCCCAAATCTCAAGTCCCAAATCTCGACTCCTAAATCTCAAGTCCCAAACCTCAAGTCCCAAACCTCGAGTCCCAGATCTCAAGTCCCAAATCTCAAATCCCAAATCTGAAGTCCCAAATCTCAAGTCTGAATATCTCAAGTCCCAAATCTCAAGTCCGAATATCTCAAGTCCCAAATCTCAAGTCCGAATATCTCAAGTCCCAAATCTCAAATCCCAAATCTCAACTCCTAAAACTCAAGTCCCAAATCTCAACTCCTAAATCTCAAGTCCCAAACCTCAAGTCCCAAACCTCGAGTCCCAAACCTCGAGTCCCAAATCTCAAGTCCCAAATCTTAAGTCCCAGATCTCAAGTCCCAAATCTCAAGTCCCAAATCTCAAATCTCAAATCTTAAGTCCCAGATCTCAAGTCCCAGATCTCAAGTCCCAAATCTCAAGTCCCAAACCTCAAGTCCCAAACCTCAAGTCCCAAACCTCGAGTCCGAACATCTCAAGTCCCAAATCCTTCAGCACCCTCAGCTCCTTCAGTAACAAGACCATTTATCGGAAAACATTTAATTAATCTCGTAATTAGTCTTACAAAAATTAATAGTGCAAATAAAACACTGATTTTTGCTAAGAAATCACCATTTACATGTACTAGGCCAGTAGTGAAAAGCTAGCTCTCTGTGTTTTGCTTTTTTTCACCAAATTTATTAACCATATTTTGTGTTTCTTTAACCTAGCAATGTCCTTGCTTTACCGTTTACTAGTAGACTTTTAAATCAATTGCGAAACGTTTTAAGACCAAAGCTGATTATTTTACCAAACCGAAGTATGCAGGCATATCGTGTGTGTTTTATTTTGCTATTGATTTCTGTCATTAATATCAACTGTTTATTTTGTGTCAGCTGAGTGCCTTCAGTTCAGTTTTGACAATTGGAATTTTAGTCTAATATATAAAGACGTTTTTTTCACAGTTATATCACAGTTTACAGCGGATAGTCTTTTGTTATTGTTTAATTCCAAAGCCGCGTTTTGGTTTCTATGCACTGTTTTGATTGGGAAAATTGCTAATGTAGCATTAAATCTGCCTCTCCGCTCCCCAGTCCTTGAGAATCTGCCTCTCCGCTCCCTCCCCTTAGTCCTTGAGAATCTGCCTCTCCGCTCCCCAGTCCTTGAGAATCTGCCTCTCCACTCTCCATCAGTCCTTGAGAATCTGCCTCTCCGCTCCCCAGTCCTTGAGAATCTGCCTCTCCGCTCCCTCCCCTTAGTCCTTGAGAATCTGCCTCTCCGCTCCCCAGTCCTTGAGAATCTGCCTCTCCGCTGTCCATCAGTCTTTGAGAATCTGCCTCTCCGCTGTCCATCAGTCCTTGAGAATCTGCCTCTCCGCTGTCCATCAGTCCTTGAGAATCTGCCTCTCCGCTCCCTCCCCTTAGTCCTTGAGAATCTGCCTCTCCGCTCTCCATCAATCCTTGAGAATCTGCCTCTCCGCTCTCCATCAGTGCTTGAGAATCTGCCTCTCCGCTCTCCATCAGTCCTTGAGAATCTGCCTCTCCGCTCTCCATCAGTGCTTGAGAATCTGCCTCTCCGCTCCATCAATCCTTGAGAATCTGCCTCTCCGCTGTCCATCAGTCCTTGAGAATCTGGCTCTCCGCTGTCCATCAGTCCTTGAGAATCTGCCTCTCCGCTGTCCATCAGTCCTTGAGAATCTGGCTCTCCGCTGTCCATCAGTCCTTGAGAATCTGCCTCTCCGCTCTCCATCAGTCCTTGAGAATCTGCCTCTCCACTGTCCATCAGTCCTTGAGAATCTGCCTCTCCACTGTCCATCAGTCCTTGAGAATCTGCCTCTCCACTGTCCATCAGTCCTTGAGAATCTGCCTCTCCACTGTCCATCAGTCCTTGAGAATCTGCCTCTCCGCTGTCCATCAGTCCTTGACAATCTGCCTCTCCACTGTCCATCAGTCCTTGAGAATCTGCCTCTCCGCTCTCCATCAGTGCTTGAGAATCTGCCTCTCCGCTCCATCAATCCTTGAGAATCTGCCTCTCCACTGTCCATCAGTCCTTGAGAATCTGCCTCTCCACTGTCCATCAGTCCTTGAGAATCTGCCTCTCCACTGTCCATCAGTCCTTGAGAATCTGCCTCTCCACTGTCCATCAGTCCTTGAGAATCTGCCTCTCCGCTCGCTTCATCAGTCCTTGAGAATCTGCCTCTCCACTGTCCATCAGTCCTTGAGAATCTGCCTCTCCACTGTCCATCAGTCCTTGAGAATCTGCCTCTCCACTGTCCATCAGTCCTTGAGAATCTGCCTCTCCACTGTCCATCAGTCCTTGAGAATCTGCCTCTCCGCTCTCCATCAGTCCTCGAGAATCTGGCTCTCCACTCTCAATCAGTCCTTGAGAATCTGCCTCTCCGCTCCCCAGTCCTTGAGAATCTGGCTCTCCACTGTCCATCAGTCCTTGAGAATCTGCCTCTCCGCTCTCCATCAGTCCTCGAGAATCTGGCTCTCCACTCTCAATCAGTCCTTGAGAATCTGCCTCTCCGCTCTCCATCAGTCCTTGAGAATCTGCCTCTCCGCTCTCCATCAGTCCTTGAGAATCTGCCTCTCTGCTCTCCATCAGTCCTTGAGAATCTGCCTCTCCGCTCTCCATCAGTCCTTGAGAATCTGCCTCTCCGCTCTCCATCAGTCCTTGAGAATCTGCCTCTCCGCTCTCCATCAGTCCTTGAGAATCTGGCTCTCCGCTCGCTTCATCAATCCTTGAGAATCTGGCTCTCTACTTTGTGACCTTTAAAGTGCCTCCTGTTGTCTGTCCTTCAATGCGCGTCAGCCTCCCACATGCGGAAGCGGGCGGCATCTATTTCTGGCATTTAAAAGCGGTCCTTGAAAAATTCTGTTCTAAGCAAATCCGCGTGCGTCACAGCCATGTCTGCGTCGGGCCGGCGCTGCTGTCTGCACTTTTCGGGAAAATCACTCCACCCAGATTTTACACCGGCAGATGGGCAGGAAACTGTGTTTCCAACTATGGGAACTGGTTTCGGTTCGAAAATCAATTTGGGATAACTTGACTGACAGATACCCTTGGTTGTTGCCTTGCAAAACGTGAGCCTTCCCCCTTGCCCTCCCCCCCTGCCCACTGCTTTTTGGATCTCGACGATCCCTTGTGCGCAAAGTTAAAGAGGCTTCTTCGCGGGGAAAAAATTCGAGCCAGACTTGTGTATAACAGCTGCTTTGTCTTGGCGTTATTGGCAGGCCGCTGCGACTCTTATGGACTTAGAGAGACGGGTTTTTGTGTTTTCGAACTAAACTCCGCCCTCTAGCCATTCTACTGGTTCGCGCGAAAGATGGACAGTGGCAAAGGTAACCCGCCGGCTTGTGTGTGGGGAAATTATTGAATTTTAGACTGACTGGGATTTAAATGGGACAAAAGTTGGACAAAAATTCTGCTATGGAAAGGAAGAGGAATGAGATACAGAGGGAGATTTGAGATGAAGGTATAAAATGAGAAAACGGAAACAGAAGGGAGGGGGGGATGTAGATAAAGAAAGTGGATAGAGAGCGATGGTAGATACGTAGAGTATGTAAGTGATGGTAGATAGGGACAGTAGATAGAAATGGTAAATAGGTTAAGTAGGTAGGGGTGGTAGATAGGGAGAGTAGATAAGGACGGTAGATAGGGAGAATAGGTAGTCATGGTAGATAAGGAGAGTAGATAAGATGGTAGATAGGGAGAGTAGATAGGACGGTAGATAAGGAGAGTAGATAAGATGGTAGATAGGGGGGGTAGATAGGACGGTAGATAAGGAGAGTAGATAAGATGGTAGATAGAGAGAGTAGATAGGACGGTGATAAGGGGAGTAGATAAGATGGTAGATAGGGAGAGTAGATAGGACGGTAGATAAGATGGTAGATAGAGAGAGTAGATAGGACGGTAGATAAGGGGAGTAGATAAGATGGTAGATAGAAAGAGTAGATAGGACGGTAGATAAGATGGTAGATAGAGAGAGTAGATAAGACGGTATATTAGGGAGAGTAGATAAGACGGTAGATAAGGAGAGTAGATAAGATGGTAGATAGGGAGAGTAGATAGGACGGTAGATAAGATGGTAGATAGAGAGAGTAGATAAGACAGTAGATAGGGAGAGTAGGTAGGGACGGTAGATAGGGGAAGGAACAAGAGAGCTAATTGATAACACAAAAGCCGGCCTCAGGCACGCTAACAGAAAACAAAGTCAACCAGTGCTGCATGACTGATGGGAATTTGTTATTTTAGCGTTCCTGCAATCAAATCCTGCAGTCCTGCAGGATCCTGCAGTCAAAGCCGTGAATGTGCTGAAAGTTCATTTTTTGAAAAATTTGCCTTTGTTTGTTAAGTGTAGAGAAAAATTATAGTCCATTCGCGAAGGCAATATATCTGCGCATATTGCTGCTTCAGGAACAGCTGGCCTAGCAGCATTCTGGATCTTAGGAAGGCTTTTTTTCAGATGGCGTAGCCTCTTAGATTTTCGATACAATTGCTAGCGATTGACTTTGCGATTGATTCTGCGATTGATTATGATTGCGAAATACGTAGTTTAATATGTCGGTCGGATTTGAAACCGCCATATTTTTTTTGTATAAGTATAGTATACCTTTTTCAGTAGGTACCTGTACAGACCTTCAGAAATAGTAGTTGCTTTTACAAACGTTTATCCAGTTAGTACCTACCTGTCGTGTTAAAATTTTGTGGTGGATTCATACATGTAGATCTAACTGGCGTGCACACTTCTTGTTAAAATCAGATCTACATGTAATAGCTATAGTTTGTGTACTTTTTTAATAACGTTTACGCAAGGATCACTGTATATAGCTCGTAGTAAGGAGCTCATCATCAGGTGTTTAACTATAGCAGGTGTTTTGTACAAGCATAATTAATATCTATAGCGACGAGTTTATCTCTAAGATTTTTGCAGCAGCTGTCGTTTATCAAACTTGCAGGCTTGAATTAGCTATTTAATTATTGGCATAAAATAATTGAACCAGACACGCAAATGAATGTTTTGCTTGCGTAGGGGGATCTTGGACGTGAAAAAGTTTTGCAAATCAGGCATCTAGCAAAACAATTTACTTTTATGAGTACAGTCTGGTCATTTACGTATACTCATGTAGCCATTGGCGTATGTACTTGCATGCTCCCAGCTGGTTAATTTACAAGCCGCCTCTCTGTGCCTACTGCCTATACATGCACATGTATGTACCTTTTTATAATTAAATTTCAGGAATCTCGTATGCATTTTATACATAGTTTGCCACGCACCTTGCATGTACATGTATGGGAACGTACGTATGTACAATATTGTACAATAGTCAATTGCACATGTGACAATTTATCCCACCCCACTGTGACTTTATCAATTGTACTACTACTACAAAAGCACCGAAATTTTACAATATTGTACATACACGTTCCCATACATGCAAGTGTACATGCATGTGTACATGCAGCATAATTTTTCGCAGATTCAAGTCGTTACGTGTCTGTCTCAAAATAATCGCAGATTTTATAAACAGCTATACATAACTACAAATAATACATATGACTTGTTTCGAGTCCAGCAATTCAACCAAATTTTTCTTCTAACGTCAGATTTTAACTGCTACTGCTGCATTAACATGTACATGTATTAATTTTTCACAGTAACGAAAAGGGCGACCCACGTCTTTGAGCTACTATAATAAGAACCGCAAGGTAAAGCATAAATACAGCGCTATATTTAAATTATAGTGCAAACGCATGAGGCCGAACGAACGATTTAAAAGTTCGAAACGAATTAATTGTATTTATAAGAATTAAGTAACTTATAAATGCTTTTCCGGTGTGCTTTAAACCTGCATAGTATATCAAAACCTAAAATATAGACTTAGCAAGTCTGGATAAATTGCTATATTTTATTAAATTTTAGTCGTTCTTTGTATTAGTTATAAAATTCTGTCAGTATAACGATCAAGATGATGTTTTTAAAGCGCTTACGCTCAATATTTTAACGTAGTTGATTCCTCATAATTCTTGAAAGCTATTAGCAAGGTTTGGTGGCCTGGACTATTCGATTTGTACGAAAGTGCACAAAGGGTCTTAGGTGTTGCTCTTCATCTGCATGTAATAATCGTTGCTCTTTGCATTTCTAAAAAACAAGCTGCCAGCCAGAAACAAAAATGGGTTTGGTAATGCAGAAAGGAATAGTTGCGGTACTGTTTATCACAGTTTCATGCGGTATGTATTTATTATTTTTCCTTTATAGTGTCACACCTTGATTAAAAATAAACTCTAATCAAATCACTAATCAGTCTTTGTATAAATAATAGGGCTTATTGATTTTATCTAGTTAAATGAATAGAAATCTTATCTTAAGTATATGGAAATTGTTTTCTTTTAATGAAGGAATTCTTTTTTTGTATTGTTAATGTAATGCTTCAACTACTCAGCTGGATATAGGCTCTTTATATCTGCTGCTAGCCATCCATATTTGCTATACATAAATATATATATGTATATTTATTTAAAGTATATCTAGCCCATTGGAAATCTTAAAAATTCTAAATTCCTATTGAATTTCTTATATTAGGCCTAGCCCTAGCCTAGGTATTTATATTGCCTAAGGAAAGGTGCTATGTGGTTAGCCTTTGAATCTCCTAAATTTCATAGCACTATAGAAACTAGCCTCTTTTTTTGCTAGTAGTATAGTAATTTTAAGTTACTTTAGGATAGATGTCTCTATATACATTTTTATTGATATTTTGGTTTTTGCGAATAAAAAATGATTAGGATTGCTTTTGTAATAAAAAGCTTAAAAAATTAAATGTTATCAAAATGCTACATACTATCAAAAATATTTTAAATCCAATATTTTTATTACCTTTTAAGCAGCCTTATTATCTAATTTAAGTTGTAACTAGATTTTAGCTACTTGGAACTTGATTTATAGCATTTTATTAGTAATTGCTAATGTTTATTAATATTCATTTTTTTCATATTATATGCTATAATATATATTTTAGTTGTTAAAATGAAATAAATACCATTTGTATCCTGGCTTCAAATTCTGAGATATTATAACAAAAACCAAGATACTAGCTAGCATTAATAAAAATATCAAAATCAGATAATAATGCCAAGATGTCTATCTTATTCTTAGGCCTACTTTTTAAACTGCTAAGTTAAGCTGCAGACTCCATGTTTATAGATAATTTAAAGTTAAAATCTGATATTTGTTTTTAAAGCCCAGAATTGCAAATATCATTAAATTATTGATGCCCAAACTAAAATAAGTTAAACATATACATAGGACATAAGTTTAGAACAGCTTTTAAAAAGTGACAATTGAGCAACCATGATTTAAAATTAGCCTTCCAAAATTTAATTTTTTTTTCATGATACAAGATGTAAAACAAAGTTAAACTCTTAGATGTATACTAAAATAAAAAAAATTATTCTTGCTTTTTAACTCTAAGCTTTAAAGTTCCAATGCAATGCCAATTTTAAAGCAAAGCAAATTTAAAATTCAAATTGATCAACAAATTTGTAGTTATAATTTTTTGTATATAGGAAGCTCTACAAAGATATTTCATCGCTGAAAAAATTTCCAAACGAAAAATTCATTAATTACTTATCTAATTAAGAAATTATTTCCACTATTCTTAGCCCCAGCAGGTGCACAGTTCAATGTCGACCTGACCATCAAACCAACTCTGGCCATCACTGACGATCCGGTCAATTTCATCTGCTCGCACGGCCCAGTTGGCAACCTTGGCGCAGTATTTTACACCCTGTTTCGTGAGAACGGCGAGATTGCCGCCGAAATCAACGTTAAGTGCATAGAAAGCCAGGTCACGCAGACCAAATGCATTTTCTCGGATTGCAAACACGAGGGCACCTCGTGCAACTCCCTGGTAGTCAAGGACATCCCGGCTAGGCGAGACACAATGCAAAGCAATTATTACTGCCGGGTCCAGCGCGTCTCCACAGACTACGATCAAACTGACGGCGACTCGCCAATTGTCGGACTGACTGTGGGCGACAAGACGCCGCCAATTGAGACTTTCCGCATTCTCAATAAAAAAACGAATCAGGAAATTGCCGACAACACTGAGGTGTGTAACTAATTTAGCCTTTTGCCAACTTAGAAACGGGTTACTCGCTCTGAAGAATCATTATCAGTCTTTAAAATCATTCTACTTTGTCGCTGAATATCTCTGTAATTTGTTGTTAGATATATCTAATTAATCTTTGTAATATCACTCTAATTAGTCGTTAAATATTTCTCTAACTAATCGTTAAATATCTCTCTAATTAGTCGTTGAATATATCTCTAATTAGTCGCTGAATATCTCTCTAATTAGTCGCTGAATATTTCTCTAATTAGTCGTTGATAATTTCTCTAATTAGTCGCTGAATATTTCTCTAATTAATCGTTAAATATCTCTCTAATTAATCATTGAATATCTCTCTAATTAATCGTTGAATATCTCGCTAATTAATAGTTGAATATCTCTCTAATTAATTGTTGAATATCTCTCTAGTTAGTCGTTAATAATCTTTGTAATAAGTCGATGAATATCTGTCTAATTAGTCGTTGAATATCTCTAGGATTGAGTGAAAATCTCCCTAACGAATATCCCCCTTCACCGCAGCTCGAGGCGGGCACTCCCACCAACGTGCTGTGCCAGACGCAGCCCGCCAGTCCCGAGCCGGCCTTTGTTGTGAGCATCACCGGCAAAGAGAACCGCACCAATCAGACCGTCGGTCACAAGATTGAATTCGAGGAGGCTGTGCCGCGGGAACCGACTGTGGTGTACACCTGCGAAGCTTTTAATGGATTCGGAGAGAGACGGACAAGAACTATTACTCTGCTGGCTACCTGTGAGCTCTGCTGCCGGTGTGTCTGTGTGTCTGTGTGTGTCTGTCTGTGTGTCTGTCTGTCTGTGTGTCTGTCTGTGTGTCTGTCTGTCTGTGTGTCTGTCTGTGTGTCTGTCTGTGTGTCTGTC
>NIVC01000206.1:147500-150000 GCA_002269645.1 Macrostomum lignano | reverse complement strand
CTGCCTCTCTCTCCCTCTCTCTCCCTCTCTCTCCCTGTCCCTGTCCCTCTCTCCCTCTCTCTCCCTCTCTCTCCCTCTCTCGCCCTTTCCCTCTCTCTCCCTCTCTCTCCCTCTCTCTCCCTCTCTCTCCCTCTCTCGCTCACTCTCCCTCCCTCTCCTCTCTCTTCCTCTCCCTCTCTCCCTCTCTCCCTCTCTCTCCCTCTCCCTCTCTCCCTCTCTCTTCCTCTCCCTCTCTCGCCCTTTCCCTCTCTCTCCCTCTCTCTCACTCTCCCTCTCTCTCTCCCTCTCCTTCTCCCTCCCCTCCTTTGTCCCCTCCTCTCTCCTCTCTTTACATTCTCCTCTCTCACTTCTCTCTCCCATCCTTTCTCTTCACCATCTTTCTCCTCTCTCCCTCTTTCTCCCTGTCTCTCCTCTCCCATCCTCTCCCCTCTCTTTCCATTCTTCTCTCTCTCTACCAATCCTCTCTACTCTTTCCCTCCTACATATCCCGCGTCTTCTCTTGCCTGCATTCATTCCGTCATTCATGCAATTTTTCTCACAATAATTCATCTGTTTCAATTAGAATTTCCCCCAGCTTTATTCTGGTGCATTAAATTTCAGGTAATTCCCATTAAAGTTGCCGGGTTAATTGCAGCCTCCTGTGGCCGTGACGCATCCCAGATAATTGTATTCAGCCCCGAGCTGAATAGACCGAATTAACTAATTGAGATGGGATACGGCTGACGCTGGCACAGGGAGATGAAGCAGCAGCTCTCGCCTCACCTCTTCGATCCAGATTCTCTGTCTCTAGCAGAGAAACTAAGTCAGGGCTGGGAGCAGCCTCTGCAGTCATTCACCCCTGCAGCCCATCCTTCCCCGAGTTCTACCGGTTATTTAAGGATTTTCCTTCCGTCTGTCCCGGCGGCTCTCGCTAATCCCCCTCGGGGAATTTCAGACTGCGATGTCTCTCTTCCCTTGAGAAAGAAAACACACACAGCAGAGGGATGAGCAGTGTTTTTGAGCACTAACACGAGACTAACTCTGAGGCGAGTTATGGACTGTTTGTACAATGTACTCTTGTGTTCCATCTCTCTCTCTGTGTTCACCTCCCTTCTGTTTTCTATTCGTGTTTCACTGAGTAGCTGTGTGAATATGCTGCTGCTATACTGCCTGTGCTCATGGCCCTTCTCCTCATGCCTCCTTCCCCCCTCCTCTCCTCTCCTCCCTCTTGTCAGTCACGTCTCTCTCTGTTGCCTCTCTGGTTCAGCCTCTGTAGGAGAACTGGGAGCAGAACGGCGGAGCAAGGATATTAGGGAAAAGGGGGAAAGGGATTGGGATCTTAGGGGAGTAGGAGTTGAGGCTGTGGAGCTGGGGGAGTTCGGGGGCTTGGAATAAAATTAGGGCTTCGTCGAATTTTCTGGACTCGCGCGGGAAAAGTACGAATTCTGGTCATTTCTTTAAACTTGCTAGTCGAATTATCCTACTTATAATAGTAGGCAAGTAACGCATTTTTCATTCGTTATTTATTGCAGCGACTAATTCTGCCATGATGACTGCCGGCATAGTGATTGCCGCCATATTGGCCTTCGTCATCATTGCGGCCGGCATCGCGTACGCTTTGAAACGGCGGAGTGCCGCTCCCAAGCCTGCGTAAGTATGGTGCGCTGCTTTTGCCTTTCTGGCGCCAATTCAAGTCTGTTTTATGGCGCTAATTTTTTTCCGTTTTATGGCACCAACTCAAATCAGAATTATGGCGCGAATTTAAATCTGATTTATGGCGCCAATTCAAATCAGATTTATAGCGCTAATTCAAATTATATTTGTGGCGCCAATTCAAATCTGATTTATGGCACCAATTCAAATCAGATTTATGGCGCCAATTTAATTTTCAGTTTGACTCATTTTACCGAAAACAATTTCAGAAGCGACAAGGCTGGCTACGGCAGAGTGAACCAGAACGATGCACCTGTGAGTTAATGATGAATTATTTTTAGGTACCTCGTTCCTGATTAAAATTAAAATTAAATATTGATATAAATTAATATTTATATTGATTATTTATTTATCGATGCAGTTGAAAGCTTTACAATAATGAGTTGCATTTGCATGCCATCACCGGTTGATATTAATGCAAATATTTATACATATTTATGCTTAAAATTCTGCTTTATTGCTTTTATATTTCTGCGGTTGATACCGTTTGAAAAAAGATTCAGTTTTATAGCAAAAATAATTACCTGTATTATAATAATTCTGTATTACTAATAATATATTTGTGTACACAATCGAATACCCCAGGCTGCCGCTCGAAATCCATGATTTCCGCGACCTTCAAAGTCGACCCTACTGTAACCCCTCCTCTCAATCTCCCGTGTGTTTAATACAGCAAGTAAGCAAGTTTTGGGTGTAATATAAATCACTGAAGATATCATTTTAGCATACACCTTGTTGATTAGTAATTAGTACACCTGTCACAGATCACTTTCACATCAGTAGCATCTGTCACTGCAGTGTTGTTGTT